>VWPV01014565.1:50346-111165 GCA_013389885.1 Geococcyx californianus | reverse complement strand
ACAGTGCCTGAGTCCTTACCTCACCTGCAGCCTTGAGGGGCAAATGCATTTTGTGATTATCTTTGAGGTGTCTGCAAGCAACTGTAATGTGAAATGGGCACTCTGATACAATTGTTTGAAACAAAGAGGTGGTGATTGTTTAATCTTCTGGTTACCAACCAGGGATCTGATGTGGCAATTGTTTTTTTCACTCAGCAGTTCTCTTCTGGATGAGGTGAAATTTGGAGCTGTTCCCCTAGTAGGGCATCCCCATAAAGTAACAGCAACCTCTTCCGTTCATGCTGCAATCCAGCTGTGCAAGCCTGCTGATGCTGCACTGCAGGAACAGCTTTCCCTGTACCTGTGTGCTTGCCTCAGTATTTTCCCAGTAGGATCAGTGTGCCTCCCAATGGCCCTACCAGCAGGGATGGGGACTGGTGCTGCTGCAGTGCATGAGCCATTGAATCATAGAATGGTTTGGGTTGGAAGGGACCTCAAAAGGCCCCCCTGCCATGGGCAGGGACCCCTCCCACTGGGTCAGGGGGCTCCAAGCCCCATCCAGCCTGGCCTTTAACACCTGCAGGGATGGGGCAGCCACCACTGCTCTGGGCAGTCCGGGCCAGGGCCTCCCCACACTCGATGTCCTCCTGCTGAGTTTCATAGCTGGTGTATTGTTGCAGCACTACCAAAATTATATATAAATGCAGCTGAACTTCTCTTTGACCTGATGCTGTGCCCCTGGGGTGAAACTGAGTACAAGTCCTTGCTGCAGGTTCTGGACTGTTCCAGCACTGGATTGCCATGTGCCACCTCTCCCTCCTAGCAGCAGAGCCTGGAGCACGCGCCTGTTCTTATGTGCAGCTTGACCAGCAGCAGGAAATGAGATGTCAGAGTCTCTGAGAGAGCTCAGCGTGCAAACTCATGAGCTTTAATGCGAAAGCATTGGTGGTGGGGATGAGGTGTTTGGATAAATATTCAACAGGACAGATGCCTGTTCAAGTGCTATCCAAGCAAGCACATGCTTTGGAAGCCTCTTGGTCTGTGCTTGTTTCCAATACTCTGAGATGAGAGAAGTTTCTTGAGTTCAGCAGTCTTCCCATCACTCAGTGATTTACTGAGAATCAAGTGTCTTCAGAGCTGGGTTTTGGCTTGAATGTGGCCCCTCTCATAGGTTGTTTCTTGACTATTTCAGATCTTCCCTGATCCCTCAGACTTTGACCGCTACTGTAAGCTGAAGGACCGCCTGCCCTCGATCGTGGTGGAGCCGACAGAGGGTGATGTGGAGAGCGGTGAGCTGAGATGGCCACCTGAAGAGTTCCTTGTGCAGGAGGAGGAGGAGGAAGAAAACTGTGAAGACCCAAAGAAGGACAACAAGGAGCAATAAATGGAATCTGAGGAAGGCAAGGGACTGCACCCTTCTGAGGGAAGAGCCGCACTTCTATTGAAAGTCTTTTTAAAAGAAAAGACAAGTTCAGTTTTGCACCTGCAAGATCTTAGTTTTTTTGTATTCTCTGTATTGAGAACTGAAGCCCTCGGTGTCACCAGACCTCCTGAGGAAGGAAGGAAGTAACGCAGAGAAATGTTTGCTGTTCTTGAGATCACTATCTGTGTTTTTCCGAGGCGGAGGCAGCAGTGAAATTCCAAGCACATGGCAGAGGGTGGCCATGTGAGGACTGTTGGAGGGGGGAGCTTGGGGAGGGGAGGGAGGAAGGTCGGAGGTGGCATTGTTCAACCAGGAGCTGCCTCTGGATAAAAGCATGAGAACAGAGCTGTCATCTCTTGGATTCGCCTTTCTTACAGCTTCCAGTGTGTGTGTTGGTGTGGAAGGGTGTCTGTAGCAAAGCATGGCTGCTGACGAGGGGCCTGTAGCTCTCCCTGGGTTGGCACCTCCCAGGGTAGTGTGAGCATCTGTAGGAGTAGCTGGGTTTCTTGCTCTTGCTGATGAGCCTGTTTCCAGCCACTTTTCCCAAAGCTGTTTTCTCCCCCTGTTTGCCTTTAGACTCTTCAATGCTGAACAGCTGTATTTGCAGGATAATGTTAGGCTGCTGCTTGTCATCTCCTCTGCAAGGCCCTAGTTTGTCTTGCAGGTTCTTAGTGTGAGGTAACGCACACCCAAGGCAGAGATGCTTCTGTCTGCAGCGAGAGCTCATGTTGGTTTGGACACCTTGGATCTTTCTCTCCTGTTTGCCGAGGGTGCTGTGGTCTCATAAAGCACCCAAAGCTGGAGGGTGGGAATCGCGCCTCCTTACCTTGGTGTCCTTCAGGCTGTATGGTTTTGTGTCTCCAGCTCACTGGTCGATGGGCTTGTGAGGGCTGGGGTGGGGGATCTCCTCCACCTTTATGCTGCGGGGCCTCCTCAGTGCAGGACAGGCTGGTGGGGAGCACTGCCAGACCTGGAGGTAATCCAGAGATGAAGCACCATATCCAGTGTGGATTACCAGTGGGACAGGGGGGTGCAGGGGGCTCTGTTGGGAGAGAATCAGCCTGGATGCCCTGACACAAGATGGGTTTCTGCTTCATAGCAAGGGTGGGTGTTTAACCAAGTGCAGACTGGCTTGCAAAGTCTGTGATTGCATCCTCTTCACTATGTCTTGCTCCAAGGAGAAGTCATCTGGCTCTGTTTGGAGAGGAGGCCAGTCTGCTGCCAGACAAGGTAACCCGCTGCTTTCCTGGAAAGGGAGAGTCTTGCAGCTTTGGGGCCCAGCTTGGGAGCTGGTTGGTCTTGGGACAAGATGAGGACAGTTACCACTGAAACCAAATCTGGGGTCATGGAAGAGAAAAAGAAATGTCAAGGCCTTAACCAAACTTTCATAATAACCCCAATGCCACCCCCTTTGCTTGTAACTGGTTCCATTTTTAAAATCTATTTGGATGTGTGTATTTGTATTTTTAATACCTCATGAGTAGTTAAACGCTGGTAGAGGGTGGGAACTGCTTTTAACATATTGGCAGGGTGGTTTTAGTCTTGTCTTGCTTGTGATTAAACATAATGGCAATAATTAATCAGCTCTGCATAACTGCTTCAGAGAGACAGGAATTTGGAGGCTCGATAGTGAGCACAAAGCAGGAGGAACTCGGTGTTCCTGCACTGTGACTGGTCTCTGGTCCAGCAGTGCGGATCTGGTCGTGCGTGCTCCCTGCCTGTCTTGGTGGACAGTTGATCACCAAATGGTCATGATGTGGTAATACCATTTTCTCTAGTGCTGGATTCAGCTGTTCTATCTGTAACACCTGTTCTAGTCTTGCTGTCTTACTGGAATGAGCTTGTACACCTGCATACCAGCCAGTCGTCTTACTTCTAAGTGTTACTCTATTGGTCTTTACCATCTGTACCAACAAGTCAAAGCTGTATATCAAAGATATTACCATGTGGGCAGCGATGAAGTCCAAGGCTTGCCGTCTCAGACCTGCTGTCTGCCCAAAAGACTTCTGTATTTCTGTCTGCATCCTTTTTTTGGAAGTATTGTGTATATTTCTATTGTTGAACGTAAGAACAAAGCACTCCAGTAAAACTCCTGTTGTATGATATACATTCTATATTTCTGTAAGTCTTTTTTGAGCCTCAGGGAGAAGCTAGCATTTTTTTTCAAACTACATTTTTGTCACTGTGACAGTTGTAAATAAAGTTTGAAAATGCTTTCCAAACAGACTGGTGGTGTCCTTGCTGTCAAAGCAGGTTGGGGTGGTCAGTCTTCCAGATAACGCCCAGTCCTTGTGTTTCAGGTCTGAGGTGCACTCACCTGCAAAGATAATGCACACATCTGGAGAGACTTGTAACTGCCAGTTGAGGCTGTTCTGTGCACTGGGAAACACTTGTTTCTGCATGGGCTGACCTCAGAGCATGCCCTATGGGACTGTAAGCCTGAATCAGCTTGGAGTGAGAGGCAGCATCTTTGCCTTTCATCTTCCTACAGTTGCTGTGAAAGGCTGCAGCAAAGGGATGCTCTGACTTACTTGGTCCTGAAAGATCTGTTTGTGTTACTGATCCGTGCTCCGTGTCCTACCCCTTACCTAACAGTAAGGTCATGGAGAGTGGAGACTGCTTACTCCTGCTTGCCTGTGTGTGTTTGTGCCCTGCCTGAGCCACAAGCAGGGAGATCATGTAGAATCATAGAATGACCTGAGTTGATAGGGACACACAAGGACCAGTGAGTCCAACTCCCGTCCCTGCCCAAGGCACCCCAATGTTCACACCCTGTGAGGGCCTTGGCCAATTGCTTCTGGAATATTGTCAGGCTGTGACTGCTTCCCTGGGGAACTGTTCCAGTGCTCCACCACCCTCTGGGGGAAGAACTTTTTCCTAATGTCTGCTCAAAACCTCCCCTGGCATCTTCCTGCTCTACTCTCGGGTCCTGTCACTGGCTGCCAGAGAGAAGAGCTCAGCACCTGTTGCTCCTTCCCTTGTGAGGAAGCAGCAAATGGCTGTGAGGGTTTATGAAATAAATAGTGCCATGCTGTGTGCTCGGAGAGTATCAGCAGAGATATCTGGGCTTGGCTGGTTTGGGTTAGAGGTGAGTTCCTGCGCTGTCTGTTGAGCCTTGCCACGTGCTAGTTGTGTTCTACAGCTCACAGTGCTGTTGGAAGAAGTGTGATTCTAAACTTGTTTGGTACCAAGATGGTGTCCTGGGTGTAGAAATTTGCCGATGCCAGGATTCAGTAATTCAATTTGAACAGCTAATAGGATTAAATTTTCCACTCAAACCAGGCAATAAGAAGCAAATGCCCTGGCATGCCCCTGTCTTTTGGATGCGTGGAGAGAAATTCTGTGATTTGGTACCAGACCCTAATCTTACCTGTGCAAACAAGCTGGGCTGAGGCTGGAGGGCTGTGTTTACATGAGACCTGTTTAAATACACTGCCTAATGACCCTCAGATTTAATGCTTGAACCCAGGGTGACCCCCACAGTTCCAAGATAAATTGTATCATGCTCAACCCTCATGGATGTAGAAACACAAGTGCAAAGGTGAAGCTTGCCTCCGCTTTGCTTCAAACAGCCTCTAGCTAAGGTACCTTGTTTTTTTCCTCTCCTTAGCCATGGAGTTGCTTTCCTTGTAGCAGAAGCTTCAACACTTACAAGCTGAAGCACTGGTCTGAAACTCTGAAGATGTTTAGTCCTGCCCTGAACATTTCTGGTTAGGAGACGGCACTGGCTGTGGAAACCGAATGAATTGAACTTGTCTGCTACCTCCATGTGCTTCACACAAACCGTTTTTTCAGACTTATGGCAGAACAAAGCTGCTCACTTTAGTCCCCTGGTGCATAATGTTATTTTTGGGCCAGACTAGGGCTGGCCTCTGTGTGGGGTCGCTCTGCTTGGGGGGGCTCCCTGTGTCAGCATGGAGCGGCGCTGGCAGGAAAGCAATGAATGGGAGCATGAGGGAGGCTTTTCTCTGGTCCTTGGCGCCAGCTGTAAGGGGTCAAGTGGGAACTTGTATCACTAAAGTGGGCTTGCTGCTGGATGGGTGACCTTGAGGCATCTTGAGAACTTCATGGATGGCATGAGGACCTTCCTTTGCATGCAGAACCGTGTTTCTTCTGTCTCTCATTTAGACTTGAGGCATTTGTCTTTCGCCCTGTAGTCGCAACTGATGACACTGCAAGCCGTGCACTGCTGCCCTGCTTGGTGCAGCCTGTGTTCACTCTCCAAAATGCTTGGCTTGTTGGTTTTGGTGTGTATCTTCCTCTGTTCAGCTTCACCAAAGAGCATAGTTGCTTGAAACACTGAGCAGATGCACTTCTGGCATCTGGTTTTGCCCACATTTGAGTGCAGCCAGGCAAAACTGTTGTTTTGCAGAAGCTCAAAGATAATTCCTCATCAGTGCTGCACATCGGGAGCAGCCACCCCTTGGACACTGGTTCCCTTGGCAAGTGGCAAGTCCTGCTCTGCTGTAACCATGCTCTCATGTTGGAATGAAGGTTTCTCTACGTTGCACGGATAGTGATTTCAAATAGTAGAGAAACTACACTGAAAGTGCCTCAACACAGCTTCATCTGGTTTATCTGAGTTACAGAGGTGAGGAGCTTTGAAAGCCAGTGCGGAGACAGTCACTATTAACTGAAGGAGGCAACCCAGATAATGCTCATCTGATGCAGAATATTCACAGTACAGTTGATCATGCTATAAAATTCTAATTATAAGTAAAAATCTGAATCAAACATTAACTTTTTATTTAAACAGTTTCTCAAAAATAATCCTTTAGGAGGCACGTAAGTACAAACCCATCCAGAATACAGATCAGACAGAATGTAAAACTTTTAAACTGGCATTCTTAGAGCAAAATCCTGAAATATACAGCTACGGTTTATTTTATAAAAAGATACAGCTTATTGTCATCTTTTCTTATCAGTTTTCTCTGATTGGTGTAACGTGTCCATCTGTATTCATTTGTGCTTATTAAAAATGCTGTCAGCGTAACCTCCAGCCAACATGGGAATTTTACGTGCATGTATCAATTTGTATTTGAGTAGTGTTTGTACCATCTAAAGTCTTTAGCTATCTGTGAGTCTTCCCCCTAAGGTACAGCTGTTTAGAAACAAAAGTTAGCACACACAATTTTTGTGCTTCAAAGCAGTTTGACTGAGCCAGTATTTTGTTGCTGTTTCAAAAGCTTGGTTCATTCTTCTGTTGCTTTATGATTCCTCTCCAAGACTGGTGCAAAGCCCCCCTGACTGAACGTGTTATGATGGAATTACACTAGTTTCACAATTCAGAGGTTTCATTTAGATTTTTTAAAGTTAATATGAAAAATCTCACCTATAATATCAAACATGCATATAATTACATATGAAAACCAGAAAGTAAGTAGTGTTTAATATGAATTTACCCTTTAGATAACTTAATTCTCTGGTCAGGCATTCTTAAAAACTGGCTTCTGGAGATGATTAGAGAAGGACATAAGTAAAAAAGAATTGAAGTTCCTCTTACAGTTCAATAATAAATTATATAACGTAGCATAAATTCTCCTTATTGCGAGGAACAGGAGAACCAACATTGCCTTCCAGCTGCCAGGTAAGGATAACCTGGGATGTCTCCTTCCCATTTTAGCTCCTGTAGGAAGTTCCCAGCAGCTGAGTTTCATCCCTGTAATGTTGCTTTGTTTGTGGTGCTTGGAAGCACAATCAGACCCCCCAGAAACCCCCCAAGCACTTGCCCAGTCACCTGGAGGAAACCAAGGGATGCGCGGAGCAACAGTTGGTAGTGCGCGTGCTCTGAGCTTTCCAAAAGTGGTCCTGGGCACCCAGCACCTCCACACAAACACAAAGGGACTCAAGGGAAGTCCCCTGAGCCACAGCTCGCGCTGGCCCTGCCAGCAGTGTCAATAGCACAGCGGCATCCGCCTGTCAGCCACTCCAGTTAAAAGGTGTCCCTTTCCAAGACCCACCTTTGGAAAGGGCGGTGGGGCCTGGCTGGAGAGCAGCTCTGCTGGAACAAGCCCAAACCCGTCGGAGCAAAAACGAAACCTTGTGGGTGTCGGGTTTAGGAGGGGAGAGATTTTGGGCCCAATACCTCGGGGAGAACCGAGTTCAGAGAAACCTGCAAACAGTGCGAGCGCTGCCCAGGAAATACCTAAGGCTGGTGGTGGCACTCTGTGTGAACGTGGTGACGAGCACAGCCACGGCAAAGCGGGGAGGACTCTGGGGGAGGCTGCTTGCAGGGGCAGAAAGGGGAAGGGGACGGGATGGCGCTGTCAGGTGCGATAGTGAGGGCTGTGCTGCCAAAGGGCCTTTGTGTCGCCAGGGTTTCAGGCCAGTAGGGCTGGATGTGCAGCCGGGACGTACCCGGGGTGCCTGTCCCTCCCCACAGCTCCTAGGAACTCACCGGAAGGAAGGGGCGAGGGGTACTCGGCTTTGTCACGCAAGCTGAAAGCCCGGGGTAGCTGCCTGGAGAACCCTGGTGCGGTCTGGGGCCAGAACTGGAGCCCGACCACTCGGGGAAGAGCTTGAGCATGAAGATTGCTTCAAGTACAACGAGCAATAGCCTGTGCTAGCAAAACATCATCAACAGAAATGACTGGTGGGACTGGAGCACTGGCACATCCACCCATGAGAGACTGGAACCACCCTAGGGGACTTGGGTCATCACTGCTTGGGCCAGTTTGGAGCTGCTGGCAAAAGAAACGATCTCCGCAGCGTGAGAGAGAGCAGCCTTTTTCCTCTGGTCCCACCTTCCCCATAATGACTCCAGCAAGGGGAAGGAGCGCACGTACGTTTCTCATTGCAACAGGCAGCGCTCACAAGGAAGGTGTAACCAAGGCAAACAGGCTGTTCTGAGAGACCTGAGGGCCGGGGAGGGAAGCCGCAGAGGAAACAAGCACTGAGCACTTTTTCACTGCCGGAGCTGCAACCGCAGGGTTACCGTAGCAGCGACCATCAACTTCATCTAATAAAAATAAGCAAGGAAGTCAAGTGTACGAGAGGGAGAGGTTGTCAGAAGCCAAGCGTGAAAATGTCACAGCAGCTTTGCTTTTATTTTCAACACTTCCTTCTTTGTTTTGCCCTCAGCTAGCTCAGGAGCCTTATGGTTTCTTGCTCCAGCAGTCCCAGAGGGTGTTCTGGACTCTCCCAAAGATCCCCTATGGCGCAGGTGCCCCTGTAGCACGCACTGGTGTGCACAGTGCCCTGCTGGGAGCCACGCAAACAGCGAGCTGGGGGGATGGAGCAGCAGCCAGTGCCTTGGCTGGGGCATCTTCCGGAATCACACTTAGCTGATGCCTTTGCCTCTGGCCTGCAAAGGTGGGATCAACACAAGGGAAAACATGGGAATACCACCTCAGTGTGGTCACTGCCGTGGAACAGCCCGCTCCCACGGTGCTCCTTGCTGTGAGCAGCTCAGCTGGGGCGAGTAGATCGCCCAGGATTGCAGCTTTCTCCAGCTGTGCTGGGGGAGGGATGTATTTCAGGTGGTTTAAACACTTCCCCACAGGTTCTCTGCATTCAGAAGCAGAAGCCAGGCAGGTTACAATCAGCTCAACAAATATTTGTCAAGCGCAAGCCTTCCTGAGTGGTGTTTGGACATCTCTTTTCCACCGCAGTTGTTGCCAGCACTGTGGCTGTCTGGTCTCCTGTGGGTGCTGCCTGTGGGGGTGAGGACCAACCCCTGCTTCAGTGAGAGGTGCTGGGATTTCCCTGGTTAAAACAGCGCCTGTTTGGTGGCTGGGGTGGTGCCACAGCTCTGTGCCATGGCTGGAGGCGAGGTGGCTGCTGTTGGGTGGTCGGGCAAGCTGCAGAGGTGGAGCTGCTCGCCAGGCACCCTGGGGGGGGGACACCCTTTCCCGTGTGCCAAGAGAGCTGTGCACGTGTGTGGGGATGTGTGCACATGTGTGGGGATGTGTGCACATGTGTAGGTGTGGCTTTTGCCCCTCAGCCCTCCTCCCCTGCCCTGTTCCAGCGCCCACAGCTTGCTTTACCCTCCACATCACTTCTTAAATAACTGGCACATCCTGACATGGACTGGTGGCTTGATCCAGTGATGCTCCAGCTGGTGGTATCCGGATACACTCACACGAGTGGGAGGCAGAGGGGGATTTACAGTGATGTCTTGTGTACAAACTTGCTCAGAGGATGGGACCAAAGGGAGGCTTTTCAGGGGCTTGTCAGTCCCCACCAGGCTCAGGTGATCCCTGCTGGGGTTGCTAACCCCCGCACCCAGGGACAAAGGGGCTTTGTAAAGTTCAGTCCCATAACCGGTGTGTCTGCGAAGCACTCTGCCGAGCTAAAACGGGATTTGTCAAAATCCCCAGTGATCCAATGCTGATTCCTGGCCGGGTCTGCTGGGAGTGACTGTGAGTCACAGAGAGGAGAGGAGAGGAGAGTCTGTGGGCATGCAAGAGCCATGCTGTGTGCCACCACACATCCCACTGGCACTTCCAGATGGGCTGTCCTGGCCCGTTCCCGGGCCTTTCTGAGCCGCCTGTGGGTGCTCGTGGCAGTGTGTCCTGCCCATGTGCTCCTCTCCACACAGCATCCTTGCCAGTTTTTCCCAGTAGCAGCCCGAGAGATTTCTCCAGGGCCTCCTCTTTTCCCTGCTTTGCTTAACCTGAGCAGCTTGAACTTCTGTAACCGTTAATGACCTCTGTAAAATACATTTGGCCATGGTTTGCATGAAGTATGGTGTTGAACTGGAGTATTGGTGCTTTATAGTGACTTGCCAGCGTGACTTTCCGTGCCTTTCTCTTCCAACAAACCTTAGGTATTTGCCTACAGGCGACGTTCCTGGTCTGATGAAACAGTAGCTAGTTTAGAGAAAACCTGATCAGAAGGAAGCTCCAGAGCCACTGTTCTCAGGAGATATGGTTTATTTGGCTGAGTTTGGCCCAGGAGCCAGTAAGAAGCTCACAGGCGCAGACCCTGCCATGCCACCTCCCAGCCTGGCACAGGGCTGGTCACACTGAACCGTCTGGTGTGTCCAGCCTGAGGTAACAGTTCAGTCACTTCCTGTACTCCATGGGAGGAGATAAACACCTCCAGGTGATTCAATTTGACAGCCTGTCTGGAAAGAATGATTTCTTGGAGGTCCTTCAGCTCTCGGTAGTGAGGAGATGTAGATAACGGTGTAGTTTGGCTGCCTGACTCTCAGGCTACTGAAGCCAGGTGGGCTGAACATCACCCCTAGTTTCTTCTGTGCTTTTGCTTTGTCAGATTTGTGCCTTCACATGTCAGTGCCCCCGTTTCTGTAGTGTAAAAAGGTCCACACATCCATGTCCAGAGGACTGAGGTTGCAGCAAAATTCATGTTCCTCCATTGCCACAAAAAAATCTCCATGGTGGCAAGGGCATCAGGGTCACAAGGTGCCACAACGAGGTGAAAAAGAACCCACAGGGAATGGGAAGAATGAGGAAAATATAGCAAGAGAGTGCAGTGAATATCATGGAGGTAGAAGGAGAGGCTGCAGGGGCAAAGCACGTGCAGTTTGTGCCACCTGCACATCACTCACGTTGGCTTACCTGGAGGAGGAGGGGAGTGAGGCAGACAGAATCAGCCTCTGCATCCCAGTCAGGTCCAGTTCAGGGGCACATTCGCTCCCACTCGTAGTTGTGGCACCCGTGGACATCCCACTGACTTCAGTCATGCTGAAAGTCAGGCGTGCACTGGGAATGCCACCTGATGTAGGTGACGGCTTTCCTGAGGTATGGCCACATAGCCCAGGCCTCCCTTTCGCCTGGGAACACGTGGTTTCAGTAGCACCAATCTCCTCTGGGGGGAATTAATTTGAAATGTAAGAAAAAAGGGGTCATGAACTCGTGTTCTGAACTGCCTGAACCCAAAATTAGCTAGAGAGGTTTACAAAACTTTGAACTTCATGAGGCTCATCCCACCTGGGCTGAAGAGAGCAGTTAGGCCAAGAATGTTAAATACAGTCCTCATCTTCGGTCTCCAGCCCAGCCTTAGGGACTGATCCTGTTTGCTCTCTCACCTCCACGTGCATGGGTCCCCTCCCAGAGGAACCTCTAGCTGCGGGCGGTGAGTCTGGGACAGTATGTGCTGGAACTTCACAAATGGCAGACAAGCACAACCTGCCTACCAGGAATCACCAGGATTATCCAGGAAAAGTTGTTCTTCCCACTCTAATGTTTCATTTTAAACTGCTTTGGACTTAAATATTTCTCTTGAGCATTTTTTCCACTCCACATCTTTGATGTGACAAGTTGTTAGCCTTTCATGTTTTTCAGCACTGTATTTCCAGAGTCAATATTTGTGAGTTGGTGGCATTTTATGAAATAAAGGGACTCCTATTTACATTGTAGTTTATAACAGCCAGAGTTCCCGAAATATTTGTAGATGCAATAAAACAGAGAATGTATTAGCACTTTTTTAACTGCTGTGAGCCTCACTGTTCCCTTCCAAAGCAATTCCGAGCTCTAGACCCAATGTTAAATAGCTTTTAGCGCATTATATTCCTTTTTATATCTAAGCTACCTGAATGTGCTTGAGAGGAGTTCTGTAATTTAAATCATTGCATCTCCTTAAAGCAGAATGAGCAACAGAAAAAGAAGTCCCTGTTTGCAGCTTCCGATAAGTTTGGTGCAATGAAGAACACAGTTTGTGGGGACCACTCCCCTACAGCAGCATGGGACAACATTCAGCCTCGCTCACAGTGCTGCCTCTGCTCTTTGCTTGTGCTTTAAAGTTGCTGTAAATCTGAATTTCCTTATCTGAGTGTTATGCCCATGATAAGGGGAGACCTTATTGCTGTCTACAACTGCCTGAAAGGAGGGTGTAGTCAGGCAAGGGTTGGTCTCTTCTCTCAGGTGACTGGTGACAGAACAAGAGGACATGGTCTCAAGCTTTGTCAAGGGAAGTGTAGGCTCAATATTAGGAAAAAATTCTTCACTGAAAGGGTGATTGGCCATTGGAACGCGCTGCCCAGGGAGGTGTTGGAGGTGTTTAAAGGGAGATTAGATGAGGCACTTAGTGACATGGTTTAGATGATGAGTACATGTAGGTGTTGGGTCATAGGCTGGACTCAGTGATCTCAAAGGTCTTTTCCAGCCCTGTGATACCGTGATATTCCAAAGGAGTTTTTGAGGGTTTTCTGACCTTGCAGTCTCCTCTGTTGCGGTCTTGCAACCAGTCTGTCCCACCAGGGAAGCAAATACAGGGACCATCTGCATGCTAGAGGGCATGACACCTTCCACCTCATGAAACATGGGCTTTGTAATGCCCTTTGAAGAGTCTGGTAGGCTGAACACCCACGAGTGGTGGTAAGTAGCAGATTGACTTCTGTCCGTCATCTGGCTGTGGATGCCGTGGTGGGTGGTGATGCTCAGGTGCTCTGAGCAGAGCAGATGACCGTTGCCATAAAAGCGCAGTAGGAGAAGCATTGTTAGCAAGGATGGTGTTTTCACTCTGCATCTGTCGATGCCTGCCTGGCCGTAACCAGAAAGAGAAATGAGAAAGTGATGTCTCTTAAGCTTTATTTTACATCTTGCCTGCTATCTAGCGAGCTATATAAAGACCGAGTCTGGAGCTTCAATGATCAAATGCTTAAAATGAAGATAAGTGGAAGGGCCTTTAGGTTTAGGACTTGTTTTCCTTCCTTGGCTGCCTTGGTCCTTCCAAGTAAGCCTTGGGAATGACTGCAAAAGCTTTGCCTGTGACCAAAATGCAGTGGAGGACTGGCAGGAGGACAGGTTACTCACTGCAGCTGATAACAAGTTGACTTTGCTAATTACTGTTTATAAAGTCCAAAGTAATTGGAAAAAATGAGTAAAGTTACATTTCGCACAGCAACGACGAGAAGAGAGCGTGCTGGAATGTCTGAGTCACCACACCGAGCGCTTGTAATTACACAGAGATATAGATTTCAAACGCTGAGTTACACCTTACAAGTAACTCACAGTGCTGAGAAGCCTGGTGGCCATCATTACCCATCTTGTTTACCAGAAGACTCGAGGTTGGGTGAGGTGACCCAGTGGGTGCAGTTAGAGGGGGATTATTTTTGGTTGGGTTTTGGGGTGGGGTTTTTTTAGCTGATTTTATTTGTTTTACAGAAATTGGAACAAAGTCTGAAACAAGCAAACTGAAATGGTAGGTAATGATTTTCTTCCAGCCCACAGACTCACCCACTCAGGTGCTTCATGTGAACACATGCTCACCTGCGATGCACATTCTGCCCTGGGTCTGTGTGATGCCTAGCTCGAAACCTGCCACAGTGCTTGATCCCTCAGGAGCTGCTCTTACACAGATAACAATTCTGCTCTCTGTGGGTGCCAACCTCTTGCTGGCAGCGAAGCAGTGCATTGAAACCAACCATGGGTCCAGGCTGAGATGGAGCATCAAGCGCCCAAACTTCCCAGAGCAAATTGAGTTGACATCGCAAGCTGGGGCACAGCTGGTCCCTGCGACAGCAAACATGTCCCTCTGCTTCAGTGAGGGGCAGCAGGCACGAGGAGGTCTCTCTGATGTCCCAGCGTTTCTGGGCAATGCATGCAAGCAGTACAGCTGCCTCTGCAAGAGGATGCTGCTCTGGTAGCCCTGGACTGTATCGGCCAGATACAGAAGGCAGGAGGTACCTACATGCAGGATCCCGCACTCCTCCTTGGCCATCACATGGGCTTCCTGGGCAATCCCAGGGCAACAAACAAGTGAGCCAAGTTTCCTACAAGGCACATGGACCAGGAGGTGGAGAGCCAGCACCAGTCTGCACCGAGAGGTGTAAAGATGCCCTTTCGCCCAGTGACCTCCTGGGATGCTGGTCCCGAGGCCACAGGCAGAGTTCAGGACCAAAGGCAGTGCCAGCCCCTGTAATTGGGCACGCTGATAGTACTTTTCCTGGATTACCTTTGCACCCATGTGAATGAGCTTTTCCAACAAAGCATGTGAGCGATTAAGGAGTTGAGGCCTCATTAAAAAACAACCACAGGACACGGCTTGTGGCAGGTGGCTGGTGTCTCTGGTGCAATCACCTGATTAGCATAAGGCTCTGGAAAAATCAGTGTGGAAAGGGTTGGGAGCTCAGTTGTGTAATTACTTTAATAAGTTGTTGTGTCATAAGCCATATCACAACCAGGAGCAGGGGCAGGAGGACAGGAAGGAGGAGGAGGACAAGGAGTAGGAGTAGGAGGAGGATGGACGGACAGCTCCTCACATCCTCCATGGGCTGAGGAGGCTGTAGGTTGTTACTGGATGGTGACTAATGTCATTATCTATTTTTTCCCCCTTGAAGTGGTAATGTTTCATCTGCAGTTTGGCTTCTTTATCCTTTTGTTCAGAACCTGCCTGTTTGCCTTTTCCTTCACATCCCCCATCACCCCAGTCTCTTGAGACGGGAGGGATGTGCGGGACAGTTCCCCGGCTCTCCAGGGGAGAGGATGTGTAGCCTCATGCATTGGCTGGCACAAGGGGAGGTGTCATTTGGGAAGAGAAAGGATAGTTCATGAGTTTTGGAAACCCAGGTTTGTATCCTTTCCAGCAGAGCCGGTAGTGCTGCAAGGATCTCAACCACTCCTGCTTCCCCAGGCACACCAGACATGGCAAGAGAGGCCGGTGTTGCATGGCGGTGAGGGTTTGGGTTCTTCACACCCTAACCTCCCATGGAAATAGTGCCTGTTGGGTGGACTGACTTTCTGCTGGCTCAGGCTCCCAGGAGTCACGGCAGTGGGTACCCCATGTCTTTCCAGCTCCCGGGGCAGAGGGCTGCCAGCGAACGGATCTGCTAATTGAGGGGAGCTGAGGAGGCAGGCAATCAGGCACTTGTGTGGTGGCCAAGCCCCATTGGTGCCTGGTTTAGTTCCCCTGCGCCCAGCTTTCCACCACAGCAGTGGTTTTTTTGAGCATTCATATTTTCCAACCTATGGTAGGGAACACGCCTGTGTATAAGCACCAGTGTTACCCCAAGAGGGAGCGATGCTCGCAGATGTGGTACCAGCAGCAGGGCTGGAGGGGCCTCTCCTGCACTCCCACTTTCCAATAAAGTCCTGGGAAGGCAAGGGTTAGCGACTGTGCTTGCACGGGTGTGCCCAAGGGTGTAGGAGCATGGCAGCCTCTTGTGTCTGCACACTCGCCGTGCGGCCACTCAGCAAGTTCTCTGCGAGATAAGGTTTTCCCCACGATACGCGGTGCTGAGAGGGGGTGTGGGGGGACTCCTCCTCCTGCCGCTCCCCAGCGTGTGCCGCAGCAAGGCAGGCCTGGCTGCTCTTGGGGAAAAAAATCTACCCAGATTGAATGCCGTAAGCAATGACCTGAAACAGAGCTGAGATATGGCTAAGTATTACAAAAAATAAAAATAGCTTTCTAGTGATGGCAGCCCCGGGCCTGGGTTGTTTTGTGGTGGCAGGTCAGTGCAGTGAGATGGGTGAGGATGGAGGGAAGGGAGCCCCTGTCCCAGCTTGTGCCTAATTTTTCCCTTAGGGAAGGCATTACTTTTATATTTTACGTTTGAGTGCTTTTCTCCCAGCCACCACCCCAAGCTCCGGGCATTTTGCTCTTTTTGAGGGGGCGAGAGGGGAGCTTGAATTGTGAGCCTGGTTGCAGTGGTGTGAGTTCAGCCTCAGTGATGCAGACGACACCAAGGCAGCCACAGCTTGTCCTGCTTCTGGAGGGATAATTAGTCCCTGAAGGTGGCTGCTGGCTGCTGTTTTGGGGAACCAGCTTACAAGTCAGGGACTAGAGGATTAAGAACAAGCTATTAGAGGTAGCTGGGATGTGTAAAGGGAGGAAGACTTCAATTTAAACAAGTATTTGAAAATTGGGGCTGGAGTGCCTGTGCTTGTGAGAAGGGAATGGAGTGGGCTCTAATATTTAAATAAGCGCCATTTCCCTTCACCTCGGGCCAGCCTCCCCCCACCCCTGGTAACAGTCTCCTTACCACAGTGCAGAAGGAAAAAACAGAATAAAAAGAGAACAGGGAATTCTTGAGATTCTTTCCTATGGAAAAAATGTCTCCACTTATCACTCAGTGTTAGAAGCACAGACACCTGTGTTTGAACTCCAAACGAGTGGCAAACAACCCATGAACACGAAACAGGACGATGGACTTGGACACCTCTCCATCCGCCCAGAAGGGCTGTAACCAGCAGCCAAAAGCCATGTGAAGGCAAGTGCAGAGGTGGCAAATGTGGCAGCTTCCCACGTCAGGAAATGCCTGCAGCCTGGCTATGGCATGAGGCCTTATCAGGAGGTCCTTAATTAGAGTCACCTACTTACCCCTCCCTCCTCCCCATGCTCCCTCAGACTCTTGCTTCACCCCTGCAGCCTGGCTATGGCATGAGGCCTTATCAGGAGGTCCTTAATTAGAGTCACCTACTTACCCCTCCCTCCTCCCCATGCTCCCTCAGACTCTTGCTTCACCCCTGCTAAGCCGCGGCGCTCGTTATTTTCCAGCCAGCCTGCGTGGGCAGCTCAGGAAGGTGGATGAGGGACATGGTATGATGTGGTGGGTCAATACTGGGAAGTCCAGCAGCCTGGGGATGCCTGGGGCGTGTGCTCCGGGGTGAAGCGATGCTCTGTGAGTGGCAGGGCTATTTGCTCTTGGGGTGCCATACCGTTCGCCCCTCATACTGGCATACCTGAGCCACATGTGCTGTCCATCTTCACCTGCCGGGAATGCCAGGCACTTCATGTACTCGCTGCATGGGGATTTCTTGATCATCCATCAAAGCCCCTGCTCTTCCAGCCACCCCATCCATCACTCTCACTGCTAACCAGTACCCTTGAAACCAAGGCAAGGGCCTAAACAGGCTTTTCCCCATTCCCTTCCCACCTTCTCTGAAGTTCTTGTCCATGAAAAATATCAAAGTTTTAGGGAAGAGGACCTTCAAGCACCACAGCAGCCTTCTGTTTTCCAGGTGCTGTGCAATGTTAAGGTGTTGATAGGAAGCTGCTGCCATGTGACAGCTGGTCAGGGGAACATCTACTTCCCACCGCTCAGTCCTCGCCCATTTCCCCTGTGATCTTGAGCAAGCTGCTCATCTTCTACATTAACTTCTAATTAATGCTTAATTTCAGCTTGATTCCTATGTGTGGAGAATGGAAATAATAATACTACTGGAGCCTGTTCATAGAGAGATACTTTTGTGTGAACACATGGAGCTGTTCAATGCGTAGTGAACACAGAGTGGTTGGGGTTGGAAGGGGCATTGAAAGGTGATCTAGCCCAACCCTGTGCAACGAGCATACGTTGCCAGATGTCACTGAACACGAATCCACTTCGTTATTTCTATAGCTGCTGTCTTTCTTTTGGCTTGGCTGGTGATGTTGCTGCTGAGATGTTTTCTAAAATAGCTTTTAAACAAAAAGAAGTCTCTTTTGCAGTCAATAGGAGTTAATTTATCCTGCTGGGAAGATGCATCTTGGTTACAGTTCATGCATCCCACAGCATCTGAGCCACCAGGATGGAAATGTTGGCTCATTCCTGCCTCTTGGCCCTGGTGCATCCTGGCTGATGCTTGCTGCCTCAACTGCTTGGATTTGGTGCACGGTCATCCTCAGCCCCTCTTACAGCAGTGCAGGTGCTCTGGGCGGGGGGCTGCATAAATCTAGTGGTTGAAATGTTCTCTAGAAGGAGAGATCTCTCCCCAGCGCAGGTTAAACTGTTGAAATGAGCCTCCTCCAGTCCAGACCATGGAGCTGAAGGAGGAGTCCCCTTTTTTTGACTAATGGAGTTGAAAACAGTGACAGTTTTAGCCAGCACTGCTGCATCTTTGGAGAAGTGATTTTTTTTCTCATGTTATCCCATGCTTTTCCCCAAACCAATCCACTAAGCAATGTCCACTAAGCGCTGCGTAATTCAGCATCATTTGGTGCCTGTAATGCTACAATTACTCTTCAAGGCTCATTGCCTTCAAGGTCTTCAGGCTGTAAAGTTGAGGGAATGTGGTTAGTTGATTTTCAGGAATGTCTGCTCTCTGGCAGGGGCCGGAGAAGGAAGGAACTGAGAAGAAATGCATGCAAATTCAATGACATAGCAGGAACTTCAGAGGCATTTCAACACAGTGATACCCACAGGCAGAGAAATTGTAATTGTTCAGGGGAAATACAGCCCTGCCAACTCCTGTGATGTTATCAGGAGGCTCCTCACTTCCAGAGCGTCCTTAAAAGCCCGACTGCTGGAGCCACCCCATTGCCAAGGAGTCTCAGCCTCCTTTAAAATGAAAAGGAACATTTCCAGGTCTTTTTTTTCTCTTTTCCAGAGAAAACCTGGAAGAAGTAAAATGTGCTGAAGGAAGGAAAAAAAAAGAAGCCAGGTCACACTGAAAACAAGCCACAAGGCTTGAAGCTGCCACGCTCCGGTGCAGGGCGAGGGGAGGAGAGGAATCTGGCTTGACCAGAGCACCTGAGGTGCAGTGGGGTTGGGAGGCCCACACTGAGAGTGAAGAGAATCTGGTTTTCAAGCAATGCACCCTTCCACTCAGAACACGGCACTGGGCTTTTTTGTGCAGATGCTGTGTGAGTCCTTTGTGGCTCCTTTCAGTAGCACCGTGAGTCTGTCCCCTCCTTCAGACTGGTGGTGGTCACTGGAGAAAGGCTGAAGGTAAATACAGCCAGGGATGGGAGAACTTCACAATTTTAGACGCTAATCTCAGTACTGGATCAGCACCCAGTGATACCAAAAATGCTGGCAAATAAACTTTCTAAGACTCGTTTTAAAAAACAGCTTCCTTTATTTCAGTGCTGGGCAGGATGAGGGAATGATTTCCATCAATCCTGTGCAACAAGAAAAGAGCTGGGGACAGAATATGTATCCAACTTACATGCATGTGTATAAATTCTCCCAGCAATCTCATGCAGATTCTACTACTTTCCCAGACCTGATGTTAATTTTATTATGAATTTCACAACAGCCAAGTCTCTGCTCATTAGAGCATTGTAGCCAGTTCTCTGTCCGGACCTGAGTCCTTTAGATAAGTGAAGAAATGTTGTCTGGGTACAGCACTATTTAAAAAAAGCCACACTATCAGAAGAACAGTCTGTGTCTGTCTAACTTTGACAAATACTGCCACTTAGATAGCGCTTAACTGAAGTGAGCTAGAAAACCAATTCTAAAAAAAACAACCCTACTTAAGTCAAAATATTGCACACTCTGCAATAACAACCACTTCTTATATCACCAGAGTTTCAGCACTTATTTTGAGCATGTTTGGGCTTAACTGAGCCTCCTGGAAGCAAAAAAACAAGCTTTGTCACAGCATTTGTTCTGCTTCCAACAAACAGGCTTGTGGCAATGCAAGCACAATGCTGCTCTCCCCCAGCCCTCAGAAACAGCCCTTTGGATAACCAGAAGCCTCCCTAAGCATGGAAGCTGATGACTTTAGTGTCTCCCTAGCAAGCTGTTGACCGTCACAGAGGAGGTGCTTTAATGGTGCTCTCTCCATGGCTTTGCTGTTGATCCAAAATACGAATCCTGAACTTCCAGGATGGATTTCACTGTTTTTGCATGTTGAAGTATGAGGAGTTGCAGTCCTACAGAGCTGAAGCTGTTGTAATGTGAGGAACCGTTGAATAGTCTGAGCCCTTTTCTGTGCTCCCTTTGTGGCAGCAGCAGCTCTGTGACCCCATGAGCTGTGTGGGAAGGACCCCTGCACCCTTCATGCAGCACCAAGTGTGATCCCCTTTGCTCTTCCCCACTTTAGTGAAGCCTTCCTCTGTCCCACTGCCTGCACAACTCTGCCAAGAGGCTGGATTCCCCACGCTGCCCTAATGTCTTGCTGAAATTAAAGGGTGAATATTTTTCTGTCTCTGAAAGGGCTGCTGTTGCTGCTGACAAGGAGTGAAGTCTTTCTTTCCTTAGTCCAAACCCCACATGCCTGCTCTGGCCCTAAGCTGGTATTAGCTTCAGCCTAAGCAAAACAGAAACAAATCAGGCAAGGAGGAAAGCTGAGCTTCCTGCAGCAAGCACAGGGTTTGTGTGTCCAATAACCGAGTGCTAATCCCAGGAATAAAACAGCTGCTGTCCTTGCACACAGGCAGCTGTCTTGGAATTTAAAGAGGAAATGAAACGGGGAAAGGAAACAAAACAATTTTGAAACAACATGCATAAACCCATGCCAAAGGTACAGAGAAGCAGAGGTTCTCATTCAGTGGAGCGTTACGTGGTTGCTCGACAGGTCAGCAAACAGTGTGGGTGAAACTCTGGGTGCTGATTGTCAGAGTTTGGAGGCTGGGTCTTTCTCACAGACCAGGCTGTGCATGTGCTAAGTCAGCTCTCATGCTGTTCAAGGGAGAGACTGTGTTCAGTCCATGGAGAAAGTGCCTGAGCTGCAAGCAGGGCTAAGTCAAGGTGGCCCTGCAAGCACAAATTCATAGAGACTTCAAAATCTGGGAAGATGCGGTCACCGAGACAGATTCTGCTGCTGGTTGAGTTGAAACAGAGAGTTCTATGGATGTGGGAACCTGGCCAGCCCCCACTGCTTTATCATTGTGGTGCTCCATCATCTCTACTGCCTTCATTCCTGTGCATCCCTAGGAGATGCAGGTCTCTCCTGCACAGGTGAAGAATATAATCAGTTACTGACAGCATTCAGCCTGGCTGCTCCTGCCTATAAATGGCCTCTGTCTTTAGTTATGGCTTGCTACTAATGCAAGACCTCTTCCTGAGGTACCTCTTTTCTGTCTCTGCCCCTTCCTTCCCATCCAGAGCAAAATTACTTCCTCTGTGTTTGGCAGAGATGCTGTACAACACTGAGGAGCAACATCCGGCGGTAATCCCTAAAATGGCTTTTTTTTTTTGTGCTGTGCTGCTTCTGCTGAGGGCCCTGGGTGCACAGGAGGGCACTGAGTCCAACATTAGCAAGTTCACAGATGACACCAAGCTGGGAGAGAGTGTCGACCTGCAGGAGGGTGTGAGGCTGGAGAGATGGGCTGACTCCAATAGCATGAGGTTTGACAAGTCCAAATGCCAGGTTCTACGCTTCGGACACAACAATCCGATGCAGAGCTACAGGCTGGGGACAGAGTGGCTGGAGAGCAGTCAGGGGAAAAAGGGACACTTGAAGACAGGGAGATTTGTTTTCATACTCTGTTTCCAAGCTGAGATAGAGGAGAAAAAGNGAGGCTGGGTCTTTCTCACAGACCAGGCTGTGCATGTGCTAAGTCAGCTCTCATGCTGTTCAAGGGAGAGACTGTGTTCAGTCCATGGAGAAAGTGCCTGAGCTGCAAGCAGGGCTAAGTCAAGGTGGCCCTGCAAGCACAAATTCATAGAGACTTCAAAATCTGGGAAGATGCGGTCACCGAGACAGATTCTGCTGCTGGTTGAGTTGAAACAGAGAGTTCTATGGATGTGGGAACCTGGCCAGCCCCCACTGCTTTATCATTGTGGTGCTCCATCATCTCTACTGCCTTCATTCCTGTGCATCCCTAGGAGATGCAGGTCTCTCCTGCACAGGTGAAGAATATAATCAGTTACTGACAGCATTCAGCCTGGCTGCTCCTGCCTATAAATGGCCTCTGTCTTTAGTTATGGCTTGCTACTAATGCAAGACCTCTTCCTGAGGTACCTCTTTTCTGTCTCTGCCCCTTCCTTCCCATCCAGAGCAAAATTACTTCCTCTGTGTTTGGCAGAGATGCTGTACAACACTGAGGAGCAACATCCGGCGGTAATCCCTAAAATGGCTTTTTTTTTTTGTGCTGTGCTGCTTCTGCTGAGGGCCCTGGGTGCACAGGAGGGCACTGAGTCCAACATTAGCAAGTTCACAGATGACACCAAGCTGGGAGAGAGTGTCGACCTGCAGGAGGGTGTGAGGCTGGAGAGATGGGCTGACTCCAATAGCATGAGGTTTGACAAGTCCAAATGCCAGGTTCTACGCTTCGGACACAACAATCCGATGCAGAGCTACAGGCTGGGGACAGAGTGGCTGGAGAGCAGTCAGGGGAAAAAGGGACACTTGAAGACAGGGAGATTTGTTTTCATACTCTGTTTCCAAGCTGAGATAGAGGAGAAAAAGAGCAGAGACCAAGCTTCTATGTAGCATGGGGAACCGTCAAGAGCAGTGGCAGCTGTGAACTGCACGGCTCAGGAGGCTGGGTAATGGGCAGTGAAAGTCCTTTACCTCTGGTTCACTGTGTCCATCTAGGCACTGGCCAGCAGGCAGGGAGTATCGGCACTCTGGCAGAGCAGAGCAGTGGTTTCTGTGAAAATAAGAGGGTTCATTGCTGCTCTGACACGCGCTGTTCCTGCTGCGGCTCCTAGCCAGGGCTTGGGGAACCAGGAGGGGGTTTTGACAAGAGCGTTGCTGTCCCATTGGAGATTTCTGGGAGAAGCAGCTCTAATTAGATCAGCTGATACTGGGTCACACAAATGCCTTCTCATCTATTTGGTGCCGAACAAGGAAATGTGTGTGCTCCAATCTAAAGAACTGGAGGAATGGGCTGGATATCAAGAAGCAGTGACTGGATGGGCTGGCAAGGCAAGAGGTGAATGGGAGTGAGTTTATGGAGGCAGATCAAACCTTGACAGCTGGGAGCCTGGAGAATTGTCCAAGATTACAATCAAGTCCCTGATGGTCCCTTCCTGGGAAAAGGGTGACTTCGTGTGTTGATGGAAACCACTACATACTCTGGTTATTGGTACCTTATCAAAACATTGCTGTGCCAGATCCTGGGGAGATTTGCACCCAAGATGGCTTGAAGTTCGGAAAGGGAGCGTTATAATAAACACTCTCCATTCAGGAGAGTACTGGGAAGGTGACAGATGCTTTTTGGTGACTTTGCAGGTGACAAGACATAAACCTCCCTGGAGAAGGCCGCCATCGGCCGGAGGTGGCGGAGATGCTAAAGGGCTGGTGCAAAGTGTGACTGCCTCAGCAGCTGTGGGCATGGAGGGAAATAATTGGCTTGATCTCCTGATTGGTGTCAGACAGGACAGAGCTCCAGCACCAGTTTGTTTCAAAAGGCAGCTGAAAAGTGTTCAGAAGAGCCTCTGATGGAAAATCTCCAGGAGGGCACTTCGTAGCCCACTGAGAACAGCAGAGCAGTTAACTGTGTGCTTTACTGATAAGACTGGCCTAAACAGACCTTGGTAAAGAGAGCGATGAAAGTGTTTTAGGAAAGAGGCTCTGGAAGAATATGTATTAGAACTACAGAGCTCATGTGGAAAGACAGTGGCAGTATCCAGCTCCGCAAATTCACTCCTCCGCAGCTCTGGAGAGGCTGCAGCGCTTTACCCTTCCTTTGTATTTTATATGCTTTGGCAATGCATAGACAAGGAACTTCAAGCATCACCTCAAAACCTGGTGTCAAAGCTGTGTGACCCTGCTCTTGCTAAAATCACCTGCTTTTAGAATAGGTCACCATGCTACAATGTAAAGTTGAGCTGGTGGTGCCTGGTTCAGGACCCTTGTATGTCTGTGAGATGGGCGTGGAGAAAACCTGGGGTTCTGAAGCCCTTTGAGCTGGGAAGCTGGGAGTGAAGCATGAAGGCTGTGGGCACTGGCACGCAAGGGATGGCTGCAGCCTGGACCTACAGCACCAGTGGTGGGGATGGACTTCGGGGGGTGTGTGCATTAAGGGAGGGAAGGGTTGTGGTTGAAGTGAGCTGATGGGTCTGGTGGCTGCTGAGCAGGGCGTGCTGGTGGAGCTGTGACCTGGCTGAAGAGCCTGGAAGCAGATGGAGGGGGTGAGGGATGGAGGGAGGTGGCTGACCACTGCCTTCGGTGTATGTTTGGTGTTGGTAGCCAGCTGTGCTGCACAGGGTAAGCCAGGAGGGAAGGGACAGGGTGCCTAGGCTGTTGTTTGGGTGCAGGCAGCGGTGGCACCTCTGATGCTCCTATTGGAGGAGCTGCTGTGAGCTGATACCAAATTCCTTCAGTCAGAGATCAGGGGAGGGTCTGGGTCTGTTTATTTACCTTGGCATCCATGCCAGCTCTCCAGAGCCCCAGGGGGCTTCCCGAGCCTCTGCATCACACTGTCGCAGTGGCCGTTCTCAGATGGCTCTGGGCTTAATGTCAGCACAGTCTACTTACGCCCGTATTGAAAATGAGATTACTTTCACCTTCCTTCCTCAAGAGGCAAACTGGAGTCCCCAAAGCCGGATTGAAGCCGTTAAGGCATTCCGATTAATTACTCCCCTTTTCAGCAAACTCCCAGAAGCAGAAAAGACGGAAAGGTGCGATGCAAAGCCCTGTCTCTGGGGCGGCCTCTCTCAGGGCTGTGTGTTTTTCCAGTCTATTCTGCCTCTGAGATGAGGATGCTCAGCCAAGTCCCGTGGGGGAAGAGCAGGGTTTGCTGAACAAAGCCCTGCAAAGAGGGAGAGCCAGAAATAGAAAGGCTGTGAATATCGAAGCCCCAGGCAGTGCCTTCCCCTGCCTGGAAGAAGCTTTCCCTGTTACAAAAGCCACCCTGAGCCTGGCTCTCTGGTGGCCCTGAGCAGCCAAGGGGAGAGGAGACCATCGGAGAGGCGATCTCTGGGTTTCTTGAGGCAGTGAAGAACTGTTCATAAAATAAGCAGCAGGAGGGTAGGTGGGGAAGGGAGGAGGGAAACAAAGGGAAGTTGTAGCCAGACCTTCTCTTTCGCTGTGAAAACAGTCTTCATATTAACCCTTTAACAGTGCTTAGCGCATCCTCAAGCCCTGAACATCTGCTTATTCATTCACAGGTTTGTATAAGGGTAATAGGAAGATAGGAACGGAGTCCTGAAGGTTCTGGTGGGTTATCCATCACCACTCTACCCTTCCTTACCCATCCTGGAAGGCATGGGGGTGATTCCTAGCAGGACTATCCCTGTGAGAGACAGTCCTTCTGGGGAGGAAGATTTCAAAGCCATTTCAAGGATACTGAAAGCTTTCTTACCCTTGAGATTGTTCCAAATGAGAAACTCCCCTGCTGGTTTGAAATTCCTTGTCTGGCCCAGGAGTCTTTAATGAAACTCTCTCTTTCAGCAAGAAACCAGTGAAACCTCGTGCAGGGCTCAATTTGGACTGTGTTTTGCCAAAGAAATTCTCTGCTTGTGGTTGATCCTTATAAACAGAAGTGCTGGACCAGGAACCTGGGTGTTCCTGGGACATAACTTTATGGCTGAAATGGCAAATCACTGGCAAGGAAGGCTGGGGGAGACCTGGAGTCTGGGCGTTGCATGCCCATGTTAAGTGTATGGATGTGAAGTCCTCTCTGGAGACAATGTGACAAGTATTAAAGGGTTAAAGATCAAAAGGTAGAGGGAGTTCTGGACTTTACAAACTAATACTCAGTGTAGTTAAGTGGTACCAATAGAAAACAATATTCTGTAGTATTTCCTGTGTCAGTCTGCATCTCAGCTCTTTTAAAGAAATATTTTGTGTTTGTGTGGGAGAATTGATGGAAAATCATAGGAAACATGAAAAAGCTGGTTTCATACTGGTGTCCGGGAGTTTTCCCTAGGAATAGGGTTTCATTCTGCAGGTAGCAGTGGTCTGTCATGAAGTCACAGCACGCCTGTGTCTTAACATCCCAGTACCGTCGCTGTTGGTACCCTCCAGCTGGATTATGTCTTAATGTAAAGGGGTTATGGACATGCTTTCTGTGACTTAGGTGTCCCTGCCAGCTCCAGAGGGACTGCTGTATCTGCCGCAGAAGCCACGATTGTGTCTCGATTCCCTACATGTGCACCAGCAAGGCTGGGATGAGGGTTACAGTGTCTGAGAAGACACAGGTGTGGGTGGACAAACCAAGCAGCTCCTGCAGAAAGCTCGAAGGGGACGTAGAGTTAATTCCTTGCGTGCGAGTAGGGTCGTTCCACCAATGTTACATTTCTTATTGCTAACTTTCAACAGAAAGTCACTGGGTAATTCAAGACCTGAAATGAGGGGCATGCAGAGGGCATATGAACAGATTCTGTGTCTCTTGGAGTGCTGTACTCCTTGCTAACCTGAACTCCGTGCACATAAAGCATCTCAGAAATGTGTGTGGCAGCTACAGATGGTGAGAGTTCTCAAGGTGATGAAGTAGTTGAGGAAGGGTTAAGTAGAAACAGTGGCATAAACTGGGCCAGGGGAAATGAAGGCTGAATACCAGGAAAACATTTCTTCATGCTAAGGTCACTTGGGCTGTGAGAGGGGGAAGCAGCAGCTCATTTGGGATGGCTGTGGGGTTGGGGATGCTGGGTGAAGCGTGGTTTGGTTTGATGGAGAATCTGCCTTCCTAGAGTATTTGTCTGCCTTGGAGTGCTGATGAGGGGCTGGGAAGGGAAATGTCCTAATGCTTGTGCCCCTGAGGGCTTCATGGCAGCCCAGCAGCAGGGCTGGCATCTGAAATTGGAAGGAAAACCAGGAACTGATTGAGGAAGGGGAGTGGCCATAAAGGAATTCATTGGAACTGTTTCCCTGAACAGACGTCAGTCATTGCCCATAAGTATCTGCAAAGAGAGGTGTGGAAAAGCAACACCTTTGGCCATGGGTCAAGCTGATCAGGGATCCTGCAGGGCAGAGCGAGATGATAGGTTGGGGTTATGCTCAGGCCTGGTAAAAGCTCAAAGATAAGCTGTTGTGCGCAAGTGTGACAGAGCTCTTCTCTCAGAGGAGAGTGGATCTAGATATAAAATATAGAAGACAAATACAGAATCTCGGAAGAATTCTTTTCTTCACTTACTTTCTGGGGGTGTTCAGCCCTTTGTGCTGAAGACAGTTTGCAATATGTAATTGAAAGGAAATGAGGCTCCAGTGTCTCACTGGAAAATGCCCTGGCTTTTCTGTATTGTACTTTTCTACTAAAAAATAACATTGGGAAGCTGATTTTCCTCTTGCTCTTAAAGTTTATACAGGATGTTTTTGGGTCAAGCCTTTCATTGTTCTCGGAAGGGCATCTGAGTGGAGATGGTCTTTATGTGCCGAAGGTGGACTCCTCCACCTTTAGGAAGGTCACTGTGCAGCACAGAACAGAGGCGGCTGATGCAGAAATTCATTCAGATCACTCTGTTGTTGCCCTGAGCCAGTGTAAGTGGCACCTCAGTTACTGGAAATCTTCTTTAATTCTTCTTAGTTCTTAGTTGGTAATTCGAGGATCAATTGAAGCTGCACAAGAAAATGCAAAGACCAATATTCATTGCTTGAAGTGACCTGGGAGAATTGCTCCAGGTGTATTTATGCGCGCGTGCAGTGTGAATGATGCTAACTGAGCTATTGCCATTATCAGAACTATAGCCAGGAAACCACAGAAAACCATCAAGTTATTTCAGACTCAGAAAGGGAGGCCAGATGGGAAGGAGATTTATCATTGAATCTGAAGGTTTTGGTATCTGGTTTCCTTCTGGCCCGGGCACAAAGCACCTGAGCACAGTTACTGCTGCTTTGCTGTACCAAACTGTGGTGGAGACTTGGTCTCATCCACCTCCCTGATCTGATTCAGCCAACCGCCTTTAATTCATATGCTGAGCATGTGGCCCCTGTCTGACCACACCTGTAGCATGGACACTCCTCACTTTCAAGATCAGGGTGTGGCCACACTGGGCAGGAGCCAGGACAGCACAGCTCCCAGATCCCTGGGAACTTTGCCGTCGCAGTTTGAAGCATAAGACTAGAGGTGGGAGAAAAGGCACCTGGTTACAGCCCTGTTCTCTGCTTTGGTTTTAGGTATTTGAAGGGCTCTGTGAGACTCTAAGGATGTGAGTCGGGACCTCTGGGTGCCCAGTGTTCAAAGCACCCTCCACCCTGGCATGAGCCCATCAACAGTAGGTGAAGATGAAGGAAACACAGACTTCTTGCACAGGGAGAAGGATGAACTTGCAGTTTTGCTGGAGAACCAGGTTTGATTGGGAGGCTGGGTTGGACTGAAGTCTCCCTCTGCCATGGACTTTCAGTCTGACCGCTGTCAAATAATTTAATTTCTGGCCCTGCTGAACACAATGACAAAACAGAGTTGGGAATTCAGCTAAATAGTTCACAATTCCTATGTATTTGATGATTCCTCAGGAAGTGACATCTGTTGTTGGGCCCAAGGTCTGCACAAGCTTTTGTCTCTGACGCCAGGCAGCTGTGAGAGGCTGGAGATAACGGCGTGAAGGACAAGGCACATGTAGAACAATCCCTTTTTAATTTTTTTTATAATGTGCTTGCTATCATCTTGGCAAACCCAGCATTTGAGTCATTCTGTTCTCTCTGTCCCTTCCTCAGTTATCTCTTTGACATGAAGCAAGGCCAGCACAGTGGTTCGAGCCTCTCCTTAGCTCTGCCTGCCTTGCAGCACGGTAAGCAGTGTTATCCAAGCTGAGTGAAGAGCCTTCCCTAAGCTTTGAATCAGATGCTTTCAGAACGAGCCCCGAGTTCCTGGGAGTATTTAAAGCAGCACACAGGAGGGGGTTTTCTTAGCTCTACATCGACATTCCAGGCATGTGATGTTCTGCTCACTTAACTCTATCTCTTATCAGTGCACACAAGGCTGCTGGCCCTTGTGGAGAGCTTTTCCACTGCCACTAGCAGCCTGCTTGCCTCTCCTGCAGAGGCTTTTAATTTTATATCCATCCTTCCTTTTCCCCTCCTCAAGGTGCTCCTCCCTCTGTAACTGCAGCCACCCTCACTTTCTTTGAAATCTCTCTTGTCCTGCCTGCTCCTACCAGGTCAGGGCAGGCAATTCCAGCTGATGGGAACAGGGACTTGGGCAGTGTCCTTCCCCACCTAATGGTTTTGGAAAGAGCCTTCTCAGAGGCAGTGAGAGCAGTAGCTGTGCTTTGAAGGCTGCTGACGGGCAGCCTTAGCTTGATGATGAGTGAAATTAAAGCATGCACAGTAAGCAGGTGGAGAACTGGAGGGAGTTATGTCTTTACAGGACACAGGATCAAGCCATGAGTCCAAGGACCAGACTTTGCCTTGTGCCTCAGCTGCAGCTCAATTGCGTGACGAATCATGCCATGGTGCTTGGACAGAATTCCTTTAGAGGCACTGGTGAAGTCAACCAGACCATAAAAAAACCCAAACAACTCTGGTATTTGCTGAAGAGATTAGATAAGCTGACAGAAATGCAGAAGATAATTGTTTACACATGCATGCAGACACACACGCACCAGGAAGAAAATTCTTTTCCAAAAATAACCACTTTTTATTTATAACTTTTTTCCCCTTCCTTTATTCTGGGCCAAAGCAGAACATTTACATAAGGTGCAAGGACATCTGATGATGAATAACTATTCCTTGCACAGAGCAGAGCCCTCATTAGGCCTGCTGGCAGGGATGGATGTCTGGCCCAGCGGAACACCAGAATTAGCAAGGATCATTTGGCTGTCTGAAGGTTCTAACTGACAGTAGATGATCCTCTAGAAGATCAGAGGGATCTTTTTCAAAACATCTAAATGATAACAGGCCTGATTTACTCAGCCTAGACTATTTCACATGACAGAAGCAAAGGCTTATCTTGTGACTGAGCTGCGGTCTATTCATTGTGGCTCCCACTTCCAACCCCCTCGATCACCTCCCACCCAACGAGATGTGTGTAATGGTGGCACTGGGGGAAGCAGAGCCGTGCCACCCACTAAATTTTAGAGAGGGAGGAACCAAGGCATACTGACTTCTGCTGTTTGGCCACCTCCTGCAGGCTTTTCTGCAGATCTGTGCTTAAGGGACTGAGACCAACCCAAGATCACTTGGTAAGTTTTGGACAGAACGGAGTGGTGCTTATGCTGCAGTGCCAGGTCATCTCTGTGCACCACTCTGAGGCCCAGGGTAGGGACTGGGGAGAACTCACTTCCTTCTAGCACTGACTTCTGCTAAAACAAAGCAGCTGCTATCCAAGGGAGGTGTTTACCAGGCAGGTAGATGAGTTTCTGAGGGACGTGGTTTAGTAAGGTATGCTTGGACTCGATGATCTCAAAGGTCTTTTCCAATCATATGATTCTATAAAGCTGCCTTTCCTCTCCCAGTAGCCCACAACCCCTTGTGCTACCCTCGCCTGCCTGGCAGGACATCCTTCCTCATCGCCATCCGGAGTTGCAATGCCACCCCTTTGCAGCTGGTGATTAGGGTCACCCCAGAGGCTGCGCACGGTCTGGTTTCACAGCTCCTGTGGCCACCTTAAGGTAACCGTATTTTCTGTTCCAGCATTGCTACCACATTTCTTTGTGGCATAAGCACTTACGGTGTTCTGAGTGCCAGATTGCGTGCTTGGAGGGGGATGAAGGACAGAGGAGGAGGTTGGTTATAAAGGAGAAATTTTGCTTTCCCCAGCACACTTTCGCAGTTGCCACCACTGGGAAGAGGATCACGGGAGAAAGGGCACAGCTATTTAATGAGGTTTAGGAACATCTTCTTTAGCTTTGTGCATGTGTATTATTAGAATCATAAAGCACAGAACCAAACTTCGAACAAAAATAACTGCCCACTTACATAACATCCTTTCTTACAAAGCTCCCACAGCTTAAGCTCTCTGGAGGCTTCTGGAGAAGAGGGCTGTTGATACATCAAAGCCATGACTCAGGTGCGTACGCACATCTCAGCCATGCAAAGTCAAGACTTGCAGCCTTTACACAGGATGCTCTGCACAAGGTGTGATGGCAATGGCAAAGCAGCATCCCAGCTCCACCACCTCAAGACATGATGCAACTGGGCAATGCTTCCCCTTTCTTCCCACTTGTCTGTGATTGGGCAGGGGGAGGAAAGGATGAGAGAAGGATTTTTGTTCTCTGGGTTGCTTCGTTTTACTTTGTTTAGGTCTTCCTGAACAGCATGCAGAGTTCAGACAGCAGCCCTTGCTCTCTATGGCCTTGCAGTGGAAGCTGCTGGTCATCCAACACAGCCCAGTTCTAGTGTCCCTGCATCCCTGCCGCTGCCATGATTAACGGTCCCAGCCAAGAAGCTCCAGAGCTCAAGAGGTTTGGATTCACAGCTAGCTCTTTGATCCTCTGCCCAGGACAGAGGTGTACTCATGCTATGGGGAAAGTTACCTGGCCACAGCCAGGGCTTCATTTATTCCAGTGATAAACAGGGAAGTGTGGGGTCAGGGATGTTAAGTCTCTCCATTTGCACTTTGAACATGCATGGTTAGAGATTACTAATGTGTCATCCTTTCTTCCTGTTTTCCCTCGGCAGCCACACTGTGCATGGATAAGCCTGAGCAAGTAGGTGATACTGGTTTGTTTGCCAAAAGTAACATTGGGTTATAATAGCCCGCGTTGACTCTAAAGGACTGATTCTGCTGAATGTGCTTCTTTCCCTGAGACACCAAGGTAGAATAGTTTTCAGTTAAAAATAACTGACTTCCCCATGCTAAGCCCAAGCATTTCTTCCTGGGAAGGTGTTTCTGAGCACGGATTGTCACCAGCAGCAGTGGTTATTGAGGAGATCAAGGCTGGAAGCTTACGATGGGGATGTGCTGAATTCTTTCCTTTTGCTATCAGACCTCCTCAAGTGGAGCACTTTCTTGGTCACCCTCTGGTGTGAGGGAAGTATCTGTTTAGGGGGGAGACATGTGGGAACCATTGGGTCAATGAGACACGTGCGGATGGTAGGGGTGCGTGCACAGGCTTGGGAACAAACACTTACTGTGGTGCTGGTGGATTCTGAGAAAGCCAGGGCTGGCCATCACGTCTCAAAATAGCTCATGAAAACAGCCAGCGTGACGCTGCTTCCACACTCTGCGATGGAGATGTTCAGCCCTGAAATGTAATTTGTTATGCAGTTTATCGAAGTAGTTCTGCTCCAGGGGCTTCTAAGTCCTAGTGAGAAGAAATAGGGAAAAACTAGGGACTTGCGTTCTTCAGTGAGATAAACAGTGAATTGTTTTCTGACTGCCTTGGAGTGATTTCATTGCGAGTTTTATTCAACCCCAGAGTACAGTGGTGCATTTATGGAAAGGTTATTTTTATCTCGGCTATGTGGAGGGCGGTGCTAAAGTATCTACATTGTGAGTGACCGTGAAGTGACCAGTGATCAGGCATCCTGTACCTCTCATGCAGCAAGGCTGAGCTATGCTGCACGTGGGTACCATCGCTTGCTTTAGGCTCAGCCACCAGCCTAGCACCTCGTTTTGGCAGTTTCTACCTACAGCTGCATTTTTTATTATTATTATTTAGAGAAGTTCTGTTATTTCAGCAAATAAAGGCAGTGAAAAATCAGGTTTTTTCCCCAGTTGCTCTACCGGCAAGCTTCTATAGTGGCTCTAATAGTGCTGGGAATTGTGACATTTGTTGGGTCGGGTCTGTTGGCCAGCCTAGTGTCTCTAGGTTTTCCTGTGTTAAACCCTGGGGGGTGGGGTGGCAAGGGGGAGTGGTTTGCATATGCTCATATGGATTTCAGAGAGAAATTCCCACGAGGTCTTGTGTGCTGGAAGCAAGTCCAAGCCAGGGACTAAGACTTTGGGAGCTGGCAGGTCTGGGTCCAAACACCTGAGCTGGAGGCAAGACGCCCTGTGTTCCCCTGCTACCGGTGCTCACCCTGCTGATGCTGAGACCCTGGCAAAGACCAAACGCAGCGCTCTGGGATTATTCACAGACCTGTCCCCAGAGCAGGGGGTACAACAAAAAGGCAAACGGAGCAGTGTGAAACAAAATCCTCACTTCTTATTCGGTGAATGATCACAATCCGGAGTAGGAGCCGACTGTGGGAGGGGAAGCAGTCTGCAGTCATGCAGCTGACAGCGATGTGGTGCTGCCTACGCAGGGAGCTGAGCAGCACCCTCCGGAGAGCCCCAGCGCACGGCTTGGGGAAACGCTGCTGTCAGTGTGGGCTGCTAGGAATGACATGGCATGCACAGCCTCCAGAGATGTTTACAACACAACCTCTTCAGGGTGGCTGCTGTGTTTTCGTGGATATAGGTACTGGGACATGAGTTCATAGAGGCTGGTCCTTGCGTGTGTGAGGAGCGCGTCTGGCTGATGCTGGTAGCCGTGTCTCCGCAGAGCTCAACACATGTGTCCCTGCACCCCCAAGGAGCCTCTGCTGGGCCTTCATGAAAATCCTCATTTTGTCCAAGTCCTGCTGTAGCTGCTTAAATCTGCTCTGCACACTCCCTTGTACCTTGTTGTTGGAGGGGACAAGCCCCGAAGGCATTTGGAAGCTCTCGTTGGGCACCGACTCCTTTGCACTCTTGTCTAACTTCTGCACGATTCGCTGCTTCCATGGCCTGGGTCGAGTGCAGGGTACGGGAAGGTTTTGCTGTTGATTTTTACAGGACCACGATGTGTCTGCAGGTGTTTAACAGCACTGTTGGAGCTGAGCAGCACTATATCCCTGCCTCGGCAGGCTGTAGGAGTGATGGCAGCCCATTTACCCCCGTGCATCTGAGTGCTTTCTGTCCCTGAGCATGGTCTCTCCTAGGATGTTAACAGTATTAAAAGGGGGTGGGTTTCAATACAGAAGCAAGTCACAGATCGGCTCCCTAGCACTTCATTGTAAATAGGAGAACAGAATCAGCATGGAAATGTAATTCACATACCTTCATTGCGTGACATGGTATGTGCATGTGCTGTGCAAGGGGGGGTGGTCAGGGCCAGGTGCTGTCAGAAGAGGCCAATGTTGTCTTTATTTAAAGCTCCACGTGACCGAGTGAGCTTCCCTCAGCAGAGGAAAGGCATAGCTTGCTGAGTCTTGTTTGTACCCACAACGCCATGAACGTGTTCCTGACTTTTTATAGAAACACTCCTGATTCTCTGGGTGTGGGTTCATCTGCAGGTATTTATCCCGCTGGTTGTCTAAGCAGCTCCCCAGACTGGGTGACCATGGGAAGCTGTGCAGTGAAAATGACTTGTGAGAACCAAAAAAGAAAAAGGCTCAGGACAACCAGGCTATTAATAAAAGTGCTGCAGAACCCCGAACAAGCTTGCTGCATCAAGGACACAGAAGAAGCTGCCCAAACCATTTTGGCTCTTCCAGCCAACTGAGCACTTCCAGCTAATGGTGAAGTTGCGACACTTTGGCATCTGAGCTGGAGCAAACTGGAGCACCCTGAGCTCGCCAGTGATTTTGGCATGGATACATGTGTAGTTGGCTTTGGAAAACCTCAGCCTACAACACAGCCAAGTTTCTTCAGTGCTCATCCATGTACATGCACGCTGCTTTAATCTTGCGCCAAGCTTCCTACTCCTTCATAAAGTATTTGCAGCATCAATTTCCAGTCTTTGCACTACGGGAGCAATAACTAACCAAGCTGTAATGTTTTCCATTGCATATTTGACTTTGTACACCTGGTGTAACACTGCCAGAGGCTTTTATTTTCAATCCTGCGGCCTGGGAAATCTGTGCACGAGCTGCATCTTTAGTGAAGGAGCTCATTCAAAGTAATGTCTTCTCCACCACAACTTTAAAGATCAGTGCACGGACAAATTGCTACCCTTCTGACAGAGTGATGCTGTAAGTGCAGAAACAGCCTGTGATCCACAGCTTCCAGTCACATCACAGCCCCCAGCCACCACTTTCCCTGATATTATGCTGATGCCGAATCAGCAAACATGCAGAGAAACAGGATAGGCCACAGCTGTAAACCAGGGATGGCAGCTTGTGTGTTGGGTTCGGGTTTATTTTAGTGTGGAAGACTGGAGTAGTGCAACACTGCAACTGCATTGGCTAACAGAATAAATGGATTGGACAAATATAGCTGGGCATATGCTGAGTGTGGGTACGGGCTTTTAATTTCCCTTCTTCAAACCAAGACCTATAATAAGATGTTTCCTGGCTTGCATGTGAGTGTTTCTAATAGCTTCATTTTTTTTCCTGCTGGATGTTTCTGGATACAGCTGTGCTGGCCAAGCCCTGCACAGTAGCTGCAGTGGATATTGTTTTACAGCTCTGAGCTGAGAGTACAGTAGGTGCCATAAACCATCCTGCAAGCCTGCTCTGTCATCGGGTGAGCTCACTGGCAGCCTTTCTCTGCAAACTGAAGCTGCTCTGGAGATGGCAGAGGTTATACAGGAAAAAAGCCTGCTTCTCCACAGCCAGATGGTGGTTGTTGTAGAAAGGGACGGTGGGCTTTTAGTTTATCTACCTCTGCAGCCATAACAGGTAGCAGCGTTGCTCCTTGATCTTCTCCCTTGCTGCTCCCAAACCCAGTGCAGTCTGGCTCTCAGCTTTTCTCTGGGCATCAGCAGGTCCCACATCCATGCAGCACATAGGAGCTGGTAAACAGAAAGCGTCACACAACGTCATGCACATGCACACCACAGCAGGTAGAGCCATGGGCTTGCCTAAGCCACTCTACACATAGGCTTTGCTGAGTCCGTTCTGAGTCCTTCATCTCTTAAGCTGAGCTAATGCAAATATATATTCACCATCCCTGCCCTGTGTTACACAGGCAGGAGGCCCAGAGTCACCCAGTGCCACGGCACGGACATCTGGCCACTTTCTCTGCTGTGGTGAGAGCCTGTGCGTCACTTGCAGATAAAGCAGGGCCTCAGGGCTGGAACATGTCACCACTTCTTGAGCTGGACTTTAAGGCACCTGCCTGCGGTAGCAGCTGATCAGAAGCTCTACAAAATGCATGAACTTGCTTAAAATCCCATCTTCAGATGTCATTTGAATGATGGATCTTAGCTGTCACTCAAGCACAATGACCCAGCCTTGACCTTGGCAGCTCAGGAACCTGAAGGTACGCTCTTATTTTAACCCACGAGATTCACATGCAAAGCCAGTGTCGTGGCTGGGAGAGGCCTGAACAGCACCCATCTCTGTTCTTGCTCTCAGGTGGGACATTCCTAAGCCTCCTGCATAACACCTGAACTTTAATTTGATGCGAGTGAGCATGGTAATGATGTCTTGAAAAAGGCAAACATTGTACTAGGAATGTGGCCTAGAAGAAAAGATCGAACCAGCTAGATCTACTGCGACTGAAAGAAGAGAAAGGTAAGGGAAGGACACGTCTCCAGGGCACAACAGGCCGTGTGTGCGAGGGAGGGAGACACTTGCAGCCCACCTCCACAGGATCAGGTACGAGGACATCCCTGACTGAAAAGAGATGACGGAGCAGCAGTGGAGCAGCAGCCCCCGCTCTAACAAAGTCTTCAGTGAGGGAATATTTCACCATTTCTGTATCTCTGTTCTTCATCTTAGGAATGGGAACATCACCATCACTTGTTAACACAACAGTCAGACGTTTTAATTTCAGGGCCACGTCAGTCCCTCTGATATATAAGTTGATAACTTGAGAGGATGTAGAGTCAGGAGTCAGAAGTGGCTTTAGGAAAAACTGAGGGTGATCTTGGGCTCCCTTCCAACCCAAACTGTTCTGTGATTCTATGAAAGCTGCTCATGCTGCCTAAATACAGTGTTTTACTGAAAGCTCTCACCTCTCAGTCTGCACTCTGACTGAAGCTGCAACGGAGACAATATTCGCATTATCCTGCAATATAGATCATCACCTTCCTCCAGGGGACTTTTCAGTTTTCAAGAGGCTGCAAAGCTTTCATCCACACACGGAGGTGGGACGTGCTACATAACCATCCGTAAACCCACCCAACACTGGCACCAGGTAGATCAGAACTTGCCGATAGTGGCACAGCAGGGCACACTGTCCCAAGGGGGAGGTGAGGTGTTGCCCTGTCCTTGGAGTGAATGAGGTCAATAGCAGTATCCTTCCTCTCACACCATGATGGGAGAAGGGGTTAATTTGCTGCCGACATGAGGTGCTAAATAAGCTTTGGACAGAGAGATATTCTGTAAAATGGAGTGGTGACCCAAGGAGTGTAATTAGCTCTGCTGTCACAGAGGAAAGAATATGTTTGTATAGATTATTTCCAATTTCTAGCAACACCTGCTCACTTGCTTTAACCAGATCTCTCAAACAAAGACTAATTAGCACTTCCTTGGAAGCTCAGCTCTCTCCAAGCAATAACTTTACCTCTCGATCTGTATTCCTTCAGCAGGAAGGAACGGTAATTACTAGATCAGGAAAAGCTGATGGAAGCAGGAAACGATTTTCCAGCCTAAAACTAATTAAAGGAGAGGGGAGAGCTTGCTGGAGCTGGCCTTGCTTGCTCATGCATAGTGTGAGGGTTGCATGGTGAGCTTCCTTCTCTGCATCCTTGATGAAAACGGTATTTTGCTTCCGTATCATTTCTGCGGTCTGTGGGTGAGGGCCATGTGCTGCTCGCCCAGGGTTTGAGCCCAGAAGCTCAGGGCAGCAGTGGTGCCACCTCGGTAGTGGCACACGGCTAACCTGGAGGATGACCATGGCTTGGGACCAGGGGAGCCAGCATCCCTGGGTGAGCCTGGGCTGGGGAGTGGACAGGGCTTCCTTTCTTTTCAGCCAGTATAACCACGTGCAGGGCTCCAACCATAGTCAGGTATTAATGACGTGTGACCCTCAGAGGGAGAGATGTGACCTTCCAGAGCACAGAAATCCCTGTTCCCCGACTGACCTAGTTTATTTTCACGCATCATTTAACATGCCCTATAATATTTTATAGATTCATTTTTGTAACTCAGCATTGAGCTATTATTTAATGAAATGATCCCCGATGGGGACCTTAGGAGAGCTAATTGTACATAAAAGCTTTGGGTGTGGGGTGCTGGGAAGCACCCACAAATACTTTAAATACTGAATTTCGCTTCTCTTATTATTTGATTATTTATTTATTAGAAGGCTTGGTCCTGTTTGCAATTCTGCAAATGCACATCAGCAGTAATATTGACAAAATGTCTGGTACCAGTGCAAACCAGTATCAGAATCAGGCCCACAGGAGTAGTGTTTTACGTTTTCTATGACCTTTTTTTCCAGCTGGGACCTTATTTTAATGTCATTGGTAAATGTATGACACTTGTAAGGGTGGAGAAATTCAAGGAAATCCCTTTATCAACAAGTCTAAGAGTTTGGATGTGACTCCAGGCAGCTCTGTTTGAGGTCCCCCTGTGGATCTCTGCTACCTCTGTGGCAACGGGAGGCTGGGCCATGGGTTTGGCAGTGCTGGAGAGAACCTCCTTGCAAGAAAGCAACATCTTGTTATTTATTAATTTCTTGGTCCTTCTCAGTGCAAAATTTGTGAAATAATCATGATCCATCAATTTTTGATGTCAGTTTAACAGTTTGTGAAAATGGGACGAGGTATTATTTTCTTTGCACCAGACACTGTCCAGTGTCTCAGCAGACTCGCAAGCATCATGGCCGACCCCAGTGGAAACCCAGCAGCTCTCGCAAAGGCTTGCATGAAGTTACCCATCATGACTTTGTGTTGGGAAGTAGGAAATGAAAGAGGGCAATGTTACCCTCCAGAACCTGGAGAACAAAGAGATTTAAGGAGGACCTGAGTGTTATGGATCACAAGAAGGACAAGAGCACAGAAGAGATCTGCTTTTTGTCTCATGGAGGCTTTTTAGCGTGCCGGTTGCCACGAAATGAGGACAATTTCCAGTCCAGGCTGATGAGTAGATATTTTTCCTATTGCTGCTGAAGCCACTGGAAAAATCTGATTGATCCAGGATGTCACATCAGAGCCTAAATCCCCTTTCTGCAAACACCCATATGCTGGTGTTCAGTGCTTAATGAAAGGTAAGCTCCAGTCAGTGGGAAAATGTGCTTAGGAGATTTATTCATTCTCTTAAGAGCTTTGCTGGGTCTGGCCCCATGTGGTGTGTCAAGCACTCATTATTCTCATCTTTTATTGGTTTAATACAGACAGTTCCTCGGAAATAACCCTTTCAACACAAAGGTGGGGTTTATTTGGAGGGGAAGCCACCCTGTGCATAGGCAGTTACAAATAATGATGTATTTGGGTGATGTTCTGACTTTCCACTCTGAGGCCTGTGAAAATCGCATGGAGTCCAATAAGGCCAAGTGCGAGGTCCTACAGCTGGGTCAGGGCAATCCCAAGCGCAAGCACAGGCTGGCGGAGAATGGATTGGGAGCAGCCCTGAGGAGAGTGAGCGGTGCTGCGGGATGAGAAGCTCAACATGGGCCAACCGTATTCTTGGCTGCATCAAGAAAAGCCTGGCCAGCAGGGTGAGGGAGGGGATTCTCCCCCTCTCTTCCACTCTTGTGAGACCTGTGTCTTGTTCTGGAATCCTCAGTGCAGGAAGGACATGGATGTGTTGGAGCTGATTCAGAGGAGGCCACGGAGATGATGCGAGGGCTGGAGCCCCTCTGCTATGGGGACAGGCTGAGAGTTGGGGTTGTTCAGCTGGAGAAGAGAGGGCACTGGGGAGACCTTATAGCAGCCTTCCAGCACTGAAAGGGGCTCCAGGAAAACTGGGGAGGGGCTCTGGGTCAGGGAGTGCAGGGACAGGGACAGGGGGAATGGTTTTGAGCTGCAAGAGAGAAGACTGAAATGAGACTTGAGGGAGAAATGTTTTGCTGTGAGGGTGGGGAGGCCCTGTCCCAGGGTGCCCAGAGCAGTGGTGGCTGCCCCATCCCTGGAGGTGTTCAAGGCCAGGTTGGATGGGGCTTGGAGCTCCCAATCCAGTGGGAGGTGTCCCTGCCCATGGCAGGGGGTGCCACTGGGTGGGCTGTGAGGTCCCTTCCAACCCAAACCATTCCATGGTTCTGTGAGGGTCCTGCAGCTGGTACAAAGCTTTCAGATGCCTGGCTTGGGTGAAGTTGCAGAAAGCTTTTCTCTTTGTGTTGCAGGGCCTGGCAGCCCAGCGAGATGATAAAAGGTGAAGGGAACTGTACAACAATGGAAAATGCTGAGCTCCCTCAGTAATTAAAGGTTGCGTAAGATAGTCGCATGGCTTGCAAGGATTATTAATGCAGTCATGTTTGCATTACATAAAGGGTAATTAACATGCAGCCTGCTCAACATTGATCACCCCCTTTGCCCGGCACTTGCAGGCGACAAAGGCAGCGCGGGAGGCAGCGCCGGAGCTTGAGGAAAGGCTGTGGGGGTCAGGATGACCGAGACCACAGGACCAACCATTGTGCTGTGGCTTTGGACAAACCCCCATGCAGACTGCATCCTCCCCCTGTCAGCAGCCACTGTGGCTTGCCTACAGTGGCCTCCTGGGGTCCCACAAAGGTGGGGAGCAGTGAGGCTGGAAGCAGCCTGAGATCTCTCTCGGCTCTTGACAGAAAGCTAAGGTGGATTGTGGATTGGTGCACACGAAGAGACTCTTCCAGGGGACCCAAAGAAGCTGGGCGGTAAGGGGTGTCTCACGCAGAGGGAGGTCCCTCACTACAGCCCCTAGGCAGCCCGAGCCACCCGCAGCCCTAGCAGACTGTGTTGGCACTGCCAGCCCTGCTCCGTGCTCACAGGCAGCCAGAACGCCTGAGCACCTCTGGTTGCTCTTGGGAGCACGAGGTGGCACCGGTCCATGAAAAGCAGCTTCCCAAGGCAGTACAGCTGCCGTTAACAACAAGGCATGACAGACAGGAGCGGGCCTGGCTTTCCAGCACCTCCACCTCAAAGGTGAAGAGCAGCTTCCCTCATACGATGCTGGACGTCGAAGCGTGTGCCGAAAGGGTTCTGAAGCGACGTGTTCCTTGTGTGAAGGCTGCAGCGAGCGTTTTCCACTAGCTCCCACAGCAGGGAGAGGCAGGAAGACCAAGGAGAAAGGCGTGTGAGCTCTCTGACATCAGCTCCTTTGAGCCTCAAACATCTGGTTTGCGTTTCCTATCGCACGAGGTACCTTTTGGCGCTGGAGAGGGGTTCAAGCAGAGCTGCGGAGGCCCGGTCTCTGCAGGATGCTCTGCTTTTTGGAGCTCTCTGCTGTCTGCTGCTGGCAGGGCTTGCAAAAGAAATGCCTCAGACCCACGTGTGAGGCTGTTGGGATGCTGTGAGAATGCCGTGTCTCCATGTTCCCGATTATTTCCCTGCATTCCCAATTATTTCCCCAGGCCTCCTGCCCTCGGTGCACGGGTGTTCAGGCAGCAGCAATGGCAGTGCCTCGGAGCGAGCTGGAGATAAGAGTTACCTGTAAGGATGGGCTGGACCACTGTTCTCTCCATGGAAACACAACTGGCACTCGGCTGTTGGTCTGGTCAATCCAATTACACTGGAGGCAGAAACGTGCTGGTCAAAAAAAAAAAAAATCCAGGCTGGTGTAAATGAAAATAAAACTGTGGGCTTCAGAGTTTCTGGGGCTGTTCCTTTGTGTTTTACAGTGTCCACCACACACTGACTGCACAGCCTGTCCCGGCAGGGGGGGTGTTGGGCGATTCACCCCTGTGATGTTGCTGCCCCTCGCAGCCCCGATGCCCTCCGCAGCAGCAGATGCTGGCTGGTCTGGGCACCAGGCTCCCCTGGGGCAGCTGCGTGGTGGGGCTAGACAGAAAACCAGTGCTGAACATCTAAAGAGGGAAGCGTTTCTGGAAAGCCACTGCAATGGCCCTGAATAATCAACCCCTGAACTCCTGGAGATGACAACAGGTAGCTTGTAGCCTTCCTTCCAGCCACCCCTGCCCAACAGCCCGCCAGAACCTTGTGAGAAAACACTGCTAAACACGCACTGGCCTTCCTTGCCACGCAGGGGATCCTGTTTAAAGATACTTGAACTGTGCAGAGAGATCCCATGAGGTGGGGAAGCCATGACCTGAGTTTGAATCTCCTGGTTACATCTGGACGTCTGGCCCCAACAGCCACCAGAAGCTTTCCCTACCCTAGCGGGTGATGCCCACTCCTCTGGGCTAAGAAAACAATGTCTTGCAGCTAAAAAGCTGCAACCTGAAGCTGACCACAACACTTTCCCAAAATTCCAGGCAAATTAAGATCTGCAGTTCCCCCAGCCTCTGCCTTACCCTTCGTGCAATGTTCCAGCCCATCCAGCCCTGGGTGGCACCACCAGCACCTCCCGCTCCTCACATCCCCACGCCAGGCAAGGAAAACCCCTTACTGCTGCTTTTTCTCAGTCACAGGTCATGGGGAGGAATCTGCCAGCAAAGCCACAGGTTTCTTTTTCTTCTGTTTGTGGAAGGAATTCATTGCCTTAACAATTTAGAATCTTTTTAATTGGCATCTCATCTGCACTTTCCACATTCCCTGGTGCCCACTTTGAGGTCTATTTCACTTGTTTAGTCCCTGAGTGGCAAACCTGGACCTCTCTACAGATGTGTATGGTTTTTCCAACACTGCTGCTGACTTTGCTCAACCGACTTTCAGATGCTTATCCAGAATATGGTTCAGTTCTCCCCTCTGTAAAATAGAGGTTGTTGCTAAATTCCCTTTAAAAACCACACTGAGAGCTTGGAGTAGAACCCAGCCAGTGGGCTCCAAGTTGAATGAATTCCTGTTTTTCAAATCCATGATGGTTTTTCTCTTAATTCTGTGCTTTGAAATATAGAGGACTACAGAAATCTTCAGCTTTTTTGGGGGGGAGATGAGTTTTAAAAGCTTTATAATTTTGGTATGGTAGAAAAGTTTTAAATAAGTTCTTCCCACAATGTTTTAGCTTTGCACTGGAGCAAGTCTTGAAGGAAGGAACAGCACTGTCAGTTATAAGTTTCGGGCTACAGCATTTCTCTGTTGTGGAAACCGAGCATCAGGATGACATGTAGGGCCTCATCCCAGCCATTCTGTGCTTCCTCGTGTCGGTTATTCCCGACTGGAAGCAGTAAAATGCCTCTCATCAAGGATACATTTAAAGCTCTTTGAGGAGGGAACAGCACCCTGCGGTGAGGGGCAGGACCCTCTGCAGAGCCATGCGCTGGTGCAGGCAGCCACACACCCCCGCATGTGGAGGAGTGGAGACCCATCACCTGTCTTGTCCAAGAGGACTCTGTCCCCAAATATCAGCCTTGACTGGTTGCTCTGGAGAAGCCATTGTGCCCATCTTTACAGCCCTCGGCAGGTCCAGGTGCTCAATCCATGGACTCAGGGAGCGGTGCATCACTCTCTGATCACCAATGCCCTTTGCAGACCCTGGGCAGACGGGGCTCCGTCCCTCTTTTCCAGGAGCTGGAGCAACCCACGGCCCAGGGCAGCAGTGTTCACTCCCAGAACCATCCTGATGCTGCCCTGATGAGGGTCCAGGCTGGAAGGTGCCACTCACAATAAACCACACCTGCTCTCGGGTGTGCAGCCCCTCTGTTTCAGCCCAAAAGCTTGGTTTGGTGTTGCAATATTTTACCTACTATTTTGGGGCCACTTCTGAGTGTGCTAAAGCCACTCATCATACTCCATCTTTGCTTGCCCAGACCCATCATCAGCCCACACCACCTCCAAACCTGCTGAAGCCGTTCATCTCCTCTTACTATTGTTTTCCACTGCTGCCACCACTGGAAATAAGTTCCAGGATTAAAAACCACTGATTCAAAGGTGGCTGCTTGTGCTACTGTAGAAAGAAGAGGGAAATTATACTATAGATGTATATATATAAAAGTATAGATATATGGTTATGCTATATACATGTATACAAAAGTAGAGCGACTGACAACGCTCCAGCAAGTGGCACTTTCAGTCACATTAAACTACTAAATAAGCAGCTCCTTTAACTTCTGGGAAGGCAGCACAAGCTTTGGGTGCGTTTCTATCAGAAAGGAGGGCTGATGAACTTTTGATGAACTTGAATCAGCACCATGTAGGGCTGGCCTCATTAATGAATGTCAGTGAGCCCGCCTAAATCAGAGGTTTCAGCCTCTGCTTTTTCTCTTTTAATTGAATTTTCCAGAGTTCATAGGCCAGAGTAAGCAGGGAAATTTGTGATGGGTCAGAAATGGCTGTGGTTTGGAAAGAATTTCAGGCATCCTTCACGTGACCTCCTCCTCCTTGCACACAATTGTTGCTTTTCAAAGCAGCAGTGATAACGGGGGACCAGGGGACCAGCCTTGCAGAAGTCCTGCCCTCAGCACTGCCTTTTGGAAATCCTTCTTTGATCCGTGGGCAGAGATCCGCCAGTGCGACCGGGGAGATATCCAAGGGCAGGGGCCACAGCCATGCACCTCTTGCGCCCACTTTCCTGCTGGAGCAGAGAAGCCAGCGCTGACAGCAGCAATGACACATTTTATGGTGGCATCTTCAGAATCCATCAGGCATGGCTCCAATGTGAGGGGTGGGTTTGGAGTTCATTGGGAACCAAGGTTTGCAAGGCCCAGGGAGAATGAGACTCGCTCCTTGTTTGAAGATGAGGAGGAGGGTCCCTGCTGACCCAGCTGGCCCCAATTAGGGCTGCACCTCAGTAATGCCTCTCAGCTAAGGGTCTGCTTGAATAAAGGCTGCAGAGATCCCAACAGTATTCCTTACCCTGAGGATCAGCTGTGCCTCCCCAGCTTCCCACGCTGTAGGCAGGATGTGATTAAATTGAATTCAGCCCACAGGGAGTGAGGGGCAGTCCTTGAGCTGCCCAGGAGCACTGCAGCAAGGGGACCAGCTCAGTTCTGTCAGCTGCCAGGTAAGCTGTGGTGTTGCTCTGTGCCTCAGTTTCCCCACCTGCAGAACCAGTGATGCTCCTGAAAGGTGTGGTGCATCCTGCGATGGATGTGTAGCAGCTGTAGCATCAGGTTAATCGAGTGAGCATCTTTTGGGGACACGTGGCATTATCACCATGCACGGGGACCAAAGGGCTGGGCTTTTCAGTATCCCCAGTGTCTTCTAGCTGAAGTGTTTTCAGGCTTCCTGATGAAAAGGTGAAGCGAGGCATCCTTGGCTCTGGCTGCCTGCCCTGCGCTCCTGCCAGCAGCACGGTAGGATGTTTGACCCGGCACAAGCCAGCAGTGAGCTCTTCTCCTTGCCAAGCTCCAAGCCAAATTGGTGTCCTCAGGCATGAGACCCGACGCTGGGGCTGCCCACAGATCACCTCTGCCTACGGCTGCACCACCCGCTCCAACCAGATCTGAGCAGGGTGATGCACAGTGGTCCAGGTCTGTGCTTGGCTTTGTGCTGCAGAACAGGAGGGTGTTTGCAAGAGAGGGAGGGACAGGGATGGTTTTTACTTTCTCTTTGCTTGTTGTTATTTTAATTGTAAGAAGGAAAGCTCCCTTGAAAGAACACCTCCTTGTGAATTCGTAGTCCTCCAGCCTGGTATCTTTTTGATCTCAAAAATAAGCTCAAAAACCCAAATGTCTGGAGAGGGGTAGTTAAAAAATGTATAATAAAAAGGCATCGGCAAGTCTCAACCAAAAACATGGACCATTCCCTTAGAAGGAGCTGGGCTGGCTGCAAGGGGAGGGTGGGATACCTCATGTTCGGCTCCTCTCGCTGCTGGTGGGTCTGGAGGCTCTCAGTGCAGGGGCACCCTGTGAGAGGGAGGGGTGGGGTCAATGATGGCTTTGCTTCAGCTGCTGGTGAAATCCCCGCCCCAGGAGGGGTCTTGGGGGTCTGTGAGGTGACTGCCAGGCTAAGAGAGGCAGCGCTCGATTGGAGGAGGCAAGGGTCTGGGGGCTGTAAGCATGTGTGTTGTGTCTGGGAGGGGAGGCGTGTGGGAATAGGTCAGTGTTTGGCATTCCTGCAGGGATTTAGCAAAATGGGTTTGGTTTCTGAACCTTTCCAGCTGCAGGAGGTCAAAGGGAGTGTGGTGCCCAGCAGAAGGCCTCTCCTTGATAGGGACAGGCCGGCTCTCCGCTAGCTGTGAGTGGCAGAGATGTCACTCCTTAAAGACACTGAGGGAATGGCACCATTGTGCACACTAAAAAGCATCAAAGTGCTTAAAATCTACTATTTGCTCTTTTCCCACAGATTCAATTTCTATTTGAGGAAAAGGGAGTAATTTTTTTAAATTAAAATACTGTACTCTTCCTTTTTGCCCTCATCCTCCTCAAAGATTATGCTGTATTTAAGGAGATGTTTTCACATGTTCTGGTTCAGCAGTCTCTGAGCACCTTCCCCTTCTGCGCTGCTGGCAAGGAATAGTTTTTGCTCTGCAGGAGACCTTTGGGTGGATCTGGTCTCCTGTGCCTGCCCTGGCCACACGGCTCAGCTGCAAGGAGCTGGAGCACAAATGCTGGGGGTTTCCAACATGCAGATGAAATTAGGGCTCCATTGGGCACATTAAATCCAGCAAAGAACATCACTCTGAGCATCTTCTCTTTAGCCCAGTGTGGCTGAGTTTCCTGTCTTTAGTCTGCCACATTTCTGTGCTGGAGTAGGGACTCCCGTTGGTGTCTCCATTTTAGCAGCACCCAAATCATCTCCTGGCTTTGCCTGCGTCCTTTTGGGTTCTTCCTTCCTTTGCAGCTTCTGGGCTATTCCCACCTTTTTAGTGTCCTTTTCAAACCCTGAACCTCAGTACCCAGCACAGTCAGTACAGGGGGGTTAAAAGCAGTCCCTGCCATCCCTCCTCACTCCACACCACAAGCACATCAGGAGCTCATTTATCCTTTTGGTATTGGTTGTACTTGGGGCTGCAGGTCTGCCCTGACCAGCTGAGGGGATCTGATGTGTGCCCATGGCCCCTGCTCCAATGCATGCCTGTGTGGGCAGCTGTTGCCTGGTGCTGGCAGCAGGGAGAGGGTCCTGCAAGCTATGCAGCAGCACTTGCCGAGCTCCAGAACAGCTCTTCTAGTGCCATGCAAGGATGTTGTCCCTAAGGGAGCATTAAGGACACACTCCTGACACAACCCCATGCCTTGTTTTATCTTGTCTTTTTGGTTTTTGTTTTTTTTTTTAGGGGGAAAAAAAAAGAACCTCATAATCTGTTTAAAAATGTGCAAGAGCAGCTCTTTCACAACTTGTGCTTTGGAAAGGGGAAAAGTGCAATACTTCCCCTATGCGTGCTGAAATTCACTGAGTTTTTCCAAAACAAGAATTTTACTTCCTGGCCAAGGTCCAGAATGGAAAAATCTAAAAAGAATAAATATTTCTGAGCATGTGGGGCTTCTGTTAAAGCTGCAGACAGTGACTGCCCCTTCCCCTGACCTCCTGAGGTGCTGCCATGGTGGGAACCCCTTTGAGGAGGCACAAGCAGATGTGATTACCCTTGTTTTCTCCCACCCCTGGGCTTAGGGGCAGTGAGGGAAACTCTGGGTGATGACAGCCTGTGTAATACAGGGATGGGTGAGTTTGGGAGCAGCAGGGATGCTGGCAGGGCTGTGGCAGGTACCATCGATGTGTTTGCCTGCATCTGTGCAGAAGTGTACCGGCACAGAGCCAGGCAATGAGTGCTCTTCCTCTCAACCACACCAATAATTGTATGGGAAGAAATAAACATCTTGAAGCCTTTATCTGCTCTCTTATCCATGTATGTCCTCAGATATTTTAATTACTGGGTACGCAGTGTAAGTCCATCCATTTGCTCGTAGACTCATTTCTCCTGCATCTTCCCACCTCCGCATTTTAGAGAGGGAAGGGATTTATTGTAAAGCAGCGCTGTGGAAATAACTTGGAGGAATGCGATGGATGATCTTGGAAAGGCCTGAGTAATGGAGCTTTTTGTGGGCTAATAGAATAAAACTTCTCCACACAAGTATTTTGGGAACATGAGCTGAGAAGGGAATGATTCATGGGAAACGCAGGATGTGCCTGTGTTCCGCATGAATCAGTGCTGGGCAAAGTGGGCGAGGGCTGGGGCAAGACCAGAGCCCCAGACCTGCCCTGAGCATGGAAAAGATAAACCACCTTTATTAAAGACCTTGGCAGGAGGTGAGATAGACTTGGGAAAACCACAGGAAGTAGAGTCCCCAGGGCAAATGAGAAAGCCACCTTAGAAGCCTGGGTGATTGCTGATAGGGCTGTGATTAAGGACAAGTAGTCAGAATTTCAGGTGGTTTTCCACGCAAGCCGAAACAAATCTCTCCTCTCTGCACTCACCCTGCCTCATCCAGGAACGCAAGCAGAGAAATGGCTGCTGAAAAGGAGCTCTGTGGGCTGACCTTGCAGTTTTCTGGGAGCTTCTGCTTCAGGGGGGACAGGGGAAGGGTTGGTTGGGAAGGGGGAATCTGTGACCTCGTGATCTTTTTTTTTTTTCTTTTAAGGAGAAATTATTCCCACTCACCAGTGAAATTTCAGAGGCAGCAGAATTTGTGCTCCTTACTCGCTAAAGCTGTTGAAACCCACCCGTAATTTCTTCCCCAACGTTGCCACTGCCTGATTTGATGGAGAAGTGGGATGGTTGGCTTTTGTGATATTTTTGCTTTCTTTCTGCCTTGCTGGAGCCCCTGAGCCACTGTGGTAGCACCAAGGTTACCGGGGTGGGGGGGTGTGTGGGGGGTGTGTGATGCAAGTGGCTGGAGCCAAATTGCTGCTGTGCTCCCTCTTGCCGTACCTTTGAACATGCGCCAGTGTGTTGTGGCTGAGATGTTCCTGCCCTTGATGGTCCCCTGAGGGACTGTATTGCTGTCTTTGCAATGGGGCTTTCTGTCACACCCTGTATTTAGATATTTAGGCTGTGGATTTGCATTATTGACCTGCAGGTCTTGATGAGCAGGTGGCTTGCTTGGGATGCCAAGCACCCCGCTCTCTTGAGTTGTGTCCCTGTGTTGTGTGCTCACAGACACTGCCACAGGGGAGAGAAAATAAACACCTGGGTAAAACCTGTTTGACCTCTAAATAGAAGAAAGATACCTTTATTTAAAAAAAAAAAAAAAAGGGGGGGGGGGACGGACCCAAACCCTCTTTCAGAGGTAGGACATCCATGTCCAAACACTTTGGCAGCCGGTAGGTGACTTCTGCGGCTGTAACCCACATGGGGACCCTGCAGTGTTTTGCTTCTTGGTGACAACACAAATATGGTGCCACCAGCCAGGTGCGCACTCATGGCTTGAACAGCTTTGCAGCGTCTCTTGCTGCAACAAAATGGTCTGGGTGACAAAATGGAGAAACGGGTCACCTGTGATTCAGAGACAGATCCTAAAAATATGTGGCTGTTGTTCCCTTCCTGATGACCCAGCTGGGATGAGTTGGTTTATAGAGGAAGCAGGAAGGGAAACAAACAATTCCAGCGTGCGACGGTGAAGGTTGCAGTCCAGTTTTTTTCAGATGCCTGAGTTCAATTCCTGGATCCTCCTTTGCCACCAGGCTCCCCCTCTCCCACTCCCCTCTCTGAGCAGGAGGGTTGGGAAAGCTGGCGGGGGATTTCCCTGTCGGCTGCAAGGTTGGGATGCTGCACGTAGGGATGTGCTGAGGTCACTGGTTCAGCCATGAGTTGTCAGGGCTGGGGAACAGGTGCACTGCAGTGCTGGTTGGCCTTGTGGCATGGCCAAGGACCTGCCATGGATGGGAAGTCCCATAGGTGGCTGTCACGGATCTGGATGTGCTCCTGCCGCAGTGCCTGCAGGTCCGTCAGTGCTGCTGGCAGCACCTGATGAGACATTCATGTGAAACGGTCTTACTGACCCCAGCCTGGCTCTACAGCTCCCATTTTCTGTACTGATGGGGATATTCCTGCCTGGCCTAAGCTGAGCCACTGCTTTCTTCCCACAGCTTGTCACCCTGCATGGCACTTTAACCCTGTCATCTCTACCTCAGTCTATCTGAGCGTGGGGAGAAAGCACAGCACTCGTTAAGCCAAAATCCAAACCAGATCAAAGTGTATGGCAGGCGGCACAAACTTGTGGGCACCAGGACACAACTCCCTGCTTAGGAGGAGGAGGCTCTCAGCAGCAGGCTGGTCCATATTGGCTCATTTCTGGTTTGGTCGTGAGGTTTTGGGTACCATGTTCAACCTGCTGGCTCTGTCTAGAGAGGACGCTGCTCCTTTGTGTAATTGCACATGCCTGCGTATGTTCACAGTCCCTAAATCACAGTGAGTGAATGAGTGCAGAGCCTCACGGGGCCTTGATTTGCTCCCCTGAGATCACATAAAATAAGAGAAATACAGAGTGAGTGTGCATTACTCCTCAGTAACCAGCTCTGCAGGTGGTGTAAATCCACCCAGCTGCCTGGGTTTCAGTGCATTACACCCTCGTAAGCCTCTCACTTAGGGTTCCCCTAAGACCTGCCTTGGTGCCAGAGCTTGCACAAGGACCTGGACAGCTGCTTTGCTTTTATTGCAGGCTGACTGTCCTCAACAGGGCAGGAGTGGGACATGCAGGAACAGCCACCCCAGTGGCACTGTGCTGTATTTTGGCTGGGACGCACGGGAGGGAATTGGGCTGCCTCAGCAGCTCCAGTCTTGGTGTTATCTCTCCAACAATATCTTTCCAGCCCAGGAGATAAAGCCAGCATGGTTGTTTCTTGTGGGGTTGAGTAGAGAAGTCTGAGCAATAACTCAACGCCCTGCCGCCTCCCCCCCATCTCCGAGCACGTCCACAACCTGAGCCTGGTGTTGAATTTGGTCAGTGGTTTCCTGATGGGTTGCACCACACTGGGTTTGCCTGCCTCAGCTCTGCAGCTGAAGAAGGTTCTTTTGAGCTTGGTTTTAAGGAGTGAATTTAGGACACAAGCGGCCAGGGGTTTCCCTGTGCACCCCATAGAGTTTGGACAGGAGCACCTGGGATCTGGCAGGTTTGCCCTCAGCCCACAATAAGCCTAAAGAAAACCCAAGCGCATCCTGGGAAAGGTAGGTGTTTGTGAATCCATAACAGTGTTTTCTCGTTGTCATGTGAAAACAACCCTGCTGTTCTGGATTATTTTTACTAAGGAGGTTTGCAGCTTTGTCAGGCTGTTGCTCTGCGTGCCAGGTGGGTCTGGCTGCCACCAGGAGCTGTGTGACCCAGCCAGTGCAGTCAGAGCCTTCACCATGCAGCAATCCTGCTGATTTGATAATCTCCAATGCATTTTGGCTCTTCTTAAAGGCTGACATGCGACACCTTTTTAATGGTATCAGGAGTGCTATCACCTTCCCCACAGCTTTGGACACCTGCGGGGATTCGTTCTGTCACCCGATTACTGGTGGGATCAGTGTGACGAGCCCTGGGCATGCTGCAGTCTTCAGGGAGGGGAAACCAGGATGGCTGGGAAAACCTCTCCGTTCCCATCGGAGAACTTCAGCCAGTCCTCAGGACCCCCCACCCTGGGCCAACCCTGCGAAGGCTGCCAGTGCAGACTGAGCTTGGGGAGCAGGTTGTGGGATGGGGAAGGCAGGGAAGAAGCCATAATCCTGACACAGTACCTGGGCGTTTCTGGCAGCATGGGCGCCACAGGGAAGGAGGCTGGTAGGTCTGTGCCTCTCTGGATGGCAGGGAGCAGAAGTCCCTTCCCATCAAGCTCCGTTATGGTGGGTTTGAGGTGGCAGTGAGTGAGGTGCCTTCACTGAAAGGCAGGGTGAGCAACCAACCGCAGTCAGTGTTTGACTGCAGCCTTTCTCCTGTTTCTGGCTCCATGCTCCTTTCACTGGGCACCTGGAAAATGCTGACTAATGAAGATGTGCAGATGTTCTTCAGCTTCTGCATTATGTAGCACATGACTAAAAATAGCCAAGGTTGCAGGTCCAGGCCTGACTCTGCTGGCAGAGATCTGCAGGGCAGAGTCAAGGAGTGATTCTTCCCCTGGTGCCATGGCAACAGCTCTCAAAGTGTGAGCAGAAGGCTGGTAGTGGCATGGTGATGCTTCACCAACACCCAGGATGGCCTTGGAGAAGTGGACAGACCACCGTTTCCACCAGGAGCCACTCCCCAGCCCCTTCCCATCCTGCAGCTGCTGGCTGGCAGAAAGGTTGGGAAAGAAAGGTGGCCTAAATAGGGAAAACAATGCATTTGCATTTAGGTAACAAAGACAATGATACCCTAGGAATATCAGTAGAGGTGATACATTCCAGCAGGGAGTGAACTGTGTCCCTGGTTTGTAGCTGTGCTGTTGAAGTGCCTGTACTTGCTGCCACCAAGCTGGGAGGAAGTGTTGATCTGCTGGAGGGTAGGAGGGCCCTACAGAGGGACCCTGAGAGACTGGAGAGATGGGCTGACTCCAGTAACATGAGGTTTAACAGTCTGAGTGCCGGGTTCTACACTTTGGACGCAACAACCCCATGCAGAGCTATAGACTGGGTGCAGAATGGCTGGAGAGCACTCAGGTGGAAAGGGACTTGGGATTGCTGGTGGACAGGAAACTCAACATGAGCCAGCAGTGTGCCCAAGTGGCCAAGAGAGCCAATGGTGTCTTGGCCTGCATCAGGAATAGTGTGGCCAGCAGGACTAGGGGAGTTATCATCCCCCTACACTCGGCACTGGTCAGGCCGCACCTCGAGTACTGTGTCCAGTTCTGGGCCCCTCAGTTTAAGAAAGATGTTGAGATGCTGGAGTGCATCCAGAGGAGAGCAAGGAGGATGGTGAAGGGGCTGGAACACAAGCCCTGTGAGGAGCAACTGAGGGAGCTGGGGTTGTTTAGCCTGGAGAAGAGGAGGCTCAGGGGAGACCTTATTGCTCTCTACAACTGCCTGAAAGGAGGCTGTAGTCAGGCAGGGGTTGGTCTCTTCTCTCAGGCGACCTGCAACAGAACAAGAGGACACGGTCTCAAGCTTTGCCAGGGGAGGTTTAGGCTGGACGTGAGGAAGAAGTTCTTCGCTGAAAGGGTGATTGGCCACTGGAATGCGCTGGCCAGGGAGGTGGTGGAGTCACCGTCCCTGGAGGTGTTTAAGGAGAGATTGAATGAGGCTCTTACTGACATGGTGTAGCTGATGAGTAGGTGTTGGTGTTGGGTCATAGGTTGGACTCAATGATCTCATAGGTCTTTTCCAACCTTATGATACTGTGATACTTTTTCAGTTTTTCCTGTTCTGCTCAGTTTTACTTTTGCTGCTTGCTGGCGTGGTGCTCCAGGTTCTTGGAGGACTCCAGCCTATCCAAGTAGGCTGAGGTTTCTGTAGGAGACAGAGCTTGTGGGAAGTGCTGTAAATGTTGATAAGGAGCACAGAGACCCACTGTAGCTCCTTAGCAATGGCCATTCTGGTGCATCATGGCTCTGCTGTTCATCACACTGTCACAGGGACTCAGGACTGATGGGTGAAACCTCTCTAACAATGGGAGGGAGAAGGAGATGGGAACTGAATTGAGACAAATAATTCAGGTGCTTTCATAAATACTTTTTCTAGAAAGGGCCAGGGTGCAGGAGGTTCCTTACTTTGAGGGACCCTAAGAAAAAAAATCAACTTTTGCTTGTATGTTTGGGTGCATCTTTGTTTCCCAGTCTGTTCTCACCCAGGGGATGCATGTGATGTGGACATCCTCAGGTTTCAGAGGATGCTCGTGATTTTCTCAGGAGCTTGAGATTTTTGATAATCTCAGCTCTGAATATGTTACACAGCCCGGTTTGCAGCGTGCTCAGCATTGGGCCATCTCAGGCCCCTTGTGAAACCTCAGCATGGTACCCAAAGCCTGATGACTTGGGTCACCAGCTCTTCAAAGGCACCTTCACCCCAGCTCCAGGGTGACTTATGTGTATGGGCTTCTACTGGGGTGGCCATGAGTACCTCATGTTCAGCCGAGTGAGGGAAGTGGTGAGGGAAAACTGAAATGGAAAGGGGTACAGGGCCACATGCTTGGGTGAAGGAGAGGAACCAAAGTGTGGCTGCGTGTTGTAGAAGTCTCTCTCCACTCTTGCTCGTGCTGAGCATGGTGCCTCCTCCTGCAAGAGAGGAGCCCTCTTCCTCCCTGGGGATGGTTCCCAGTCGCAGACTGGGAACTGTGGCTTTTGGTGCTGGCAGGCTTGGTTCTCTTGAGTGAAAAGATAGAAATCATGCAGAAAAAAATGTAACCCAGCTCTGGGTTTAAATTTTACATGCAAATTCTCAGATTTTATGAGTTTGGGTGTGCTGAATTTTCTTCTGGGCGGGCCTGTTTGTCAGTAAGGCTGAAGAAAAGTCCCTGCTCTGCCCTGCCAGCTTCTTTACTAGAAAGCTGAAAAAATGTGGTGTGGAGACAGCCCTGTCTCTGAGGGAGTGGCCTCTCCTTCTTCAGAGTGCACTCCTGGGCAGGTATCCCAACTCCTCGTTTGGGTCTGAGCAGGAAGGATGGAAGAATTGTAGCAGAAGCAATCAAATCAAATATAGCATGAATTATGGTCACCCACGTTGCTTCTAGGGTTGAGCATCCCTGAACTCCCACTCTGATGCCAGAGCAGATTTAACAAGACATATTAAATGATGAGTTGCTTGAAATGAGGAGTCTATCTCTGGTGTTACAAGGTCTGCAAGAAAAAACGTGCCCTAAGGGTTGGAGATGTGCGGGATTCAGATGGACTTCCAGCAGCTCTGTCTCTTAAGCTGCTGTGTGAGTGTTTGTGCACACAGCCCTCTAGAAAAACCCTTGTGGAGGAGCAGTTCACCTCAGCTGGTACAGACCATACTTGCTTTGTCCTGGGAAATGCTGATATCCCTTGGCCCACGGACAGAGGAGCAGCTTGGCCTGGGTTTGTGCCTTTGCTGTGTGTTTGGGTGACTGAAGCCTGATCAGAGCTGGCGTTGCCCACAAGCAGCAGCACAGGACCTCTCTCACCTGTGTTTCCACTGGTCTCTAACAAAGCAGAGATCACTTCCCCCAAAAGCCAACTTTCTCCCTGTGATACCAGCACTTTCCTTTTGATAAGTGTTCCAGGCTGGGATGGGTGGGCTTGAAGCCCCCTGATCCAGTGGGAGGTGCCCCTGCCCATGGCAGGAGGTGGAGCTGGATGGGCTTTCAGGTCTCTTTCAACCAAAACCATTCTGTGATTCCATGGTAACAGGGGCCTCCTGAGACTGGAACCCTACATAAAATCATGCCCAGGATCCCAGGTAGGGCAGGCAAGAAGCTGTGCTGCCCTAACAGGCACCTGTGGGAAAGGTGACAGAGCAGGAGGAGCGCCTGCAGAATTCTCCAGGCACCAACAGCCCACCCTGCCTTGGCAGGGATCATCCATCACAGCGGCTGTGGTGTGCAAATATTTACCAGGCTCGTGGAGCTGGTGGTGGCTGCCAGACAGGTCATGGCCTTCTAGCACTCCCTCTGCACAGGCTCTGTGACCACCCACGCTTTGCCCATGGGTGCTCCTCAGCCAAGGCAGGTCAGCCCAGGCCCTCCTGCATGCTCTCCTCACCCCATACTGCCCTGCACAGACACCGTCCCCGGTTGGAGAGCCGTGGGGTTGGTGTGCAGCTCTGTGGCCACCAATGGGGCTGAGGTGCCCTCCACTAGCTTCTACAGTTTGTCAGTAAGGCTGAAGAAAAGTCCCTGCTCTACCCTGCCAGCTTCTTTACTTAGAAAGCTGAAAAAATGTGGTGTGGAGACAGCCCTGTCTCTGAGGGAGTGGCCTCTCCTTCAGAGTGCACTCCTGGGCAGGTATCCCAACTCCTCGTTTGGGTCTGAGCAGGAAGGATGGAAGAATTGTAGTAGAAGCAATTAAATCAAATATAGCATGAATTACGGTCACCCACGTTGCTTCTAGGGTTGAGCATCCCTGAACTCCCACTCCGATGCCAGAGCAGATTTAACATGGAGATGTGTCCCACAGGAGGTGCTGCCCTGAAACTGCTGATCTCTGCAAAGCATCGCTGTAGAATTTCCTCCACCACTCTGAAAATATGAGGCTGTTGGTAGGGTGAAAATGCCCACTGTCTGGTTCCCTGGAGCTGTTTCCATCTGGGTTTGGAGCAGTGTCCACTGTATGGAGGGAGCACGCGGAGCCCCAGCACCGGTGACTGCGGCACTGGGTGCTGTGTGGGTGCTGGCAGGAGCTGGGTGCCTGTGGCAGTTATTAGCAAGCATCATCAGTCTTCAGGCAGGGTGGCTGCAAGACAAGGAAGTGATTAGGAAATGGGAAAGGGAGTGATAAATCATCTATCAAATGCACTTGTTAACCTAAATGTGTCAGAGAAGTTTCCACTGAAAGGAGATTTTTTTTTTTTAATTTGAGCTGATTCAAAAATGAAGCAAGAGACTGATTTGTAATTTATTTTTTTGTGTGTGTAAGCAACACTTCTTATCAAACCTTAGATGCCATGTGCTTATTTGTTTACTTGCCTCCAGCTTGAAAACAGCTGGTGGTAAAGAAGGGCAGTTTGGGACTGCAGGGAAAACAGGGTGGAAAGAATCTAACTTTTCCCAGAAACTCTGGTTTCAGGAATCATTAGGTACTTTCTAGGAGACCAAAACCGCTGCGCCGTTCTGCCTGCCCCTTGTTCTCTCTGCCTTCATGGTCTCTTGCAGGTGACTGCGCTGCCTGTGCCCAAGCTAGGAGGGTGCGAGCCAGCTCAGACTGAAAGCCACGTTGCCGTGGTTAGCTTGGTCCAGCTGGTTGGTAGTACGAAAGAGCACACACACGTCTGTCGGCAAGGACTACTGATAAAGCCTTGTTGTCTTTTGGGGGGGGACGGGACAGAGCTGTGATATGGGACCCACAGTTCTGCTGGAAAATGCATCCAGCTCTGTGAGTGGCTCTGATGGACATACATTAGTTAATCTTGCAGTGCAGTGAGGTAAGGTGGTGCTGCCCACCCTGCCTGAGATGACCACAGCTCCGTTGGATGATGCAGCTGAGTGCAGTCTGTGCACGCCGATGCCACTGCAGCAATGACTTGGGACACTGATGTTACCTTGGAGCAGGAGATTGTCTGGAAGGGGAGGACATGGAGAGCAGTGGCTGAGGAGGTGGTACCAGGTCTGTGCACACACAAGTTTATCCAGCTGTGCCTCTGCTTGCTGAAGAAATTCCTGCATCTGGTTGCCCACCACTGACTTCTACAGGTTTTGGTTCCTTTAGATGTGCCCATGGTGTGACTGACTGCAAAGGATCCTCAGCAATTTGAACCACGCTTGTATAAACAGCCAGATTCTTGGGTTTTTGCAAGCAGAATGTCTTTAGAGAAGTGTCTGAGGCAGCGTTCCCCAAGAGGCTCAGTGAGCAGATCTGAGGCTGTGCTGAGCAGTCAGCTGCACTGCTGCTCTCTGACCGCAAGTGCACAGCCTGCAGCTCGGACCAGGTGACCCCTGTCATCCCAGTGCTGTGGTACTAGCAGCGCCTCCAGCACCAGGGCCTCAGGGGAAGACTCTGGAGAGCAGTAGGTGATGTTTTCCTCCTGTGTGCACACAGCTCGTGGTTGCACCTTGCCATGGCCTGATGAGCAGGGCTGGCCTCTTGCTCCCGGGCACAAATGCCTACGCAATCTGGTGGAAGGCCTGTTGCTCTGTTTACAAAGGCCAATCCCTATCTTCCCTAAGGAAAATTACAGGACTTGTGAAACAACAATGTGAACTGAGCAGAACAGAGAGCAGAGAACCACCTGTCTCCAGGAGGCATGACCACAAGTGTGAGACTGTTAATAGGAGCGGGGCGCTGTTTTTCACACAGTGTCTGCTGTACAAAGCTGAACAAGATGGCAGTTCCATGTCTGATTTTATTTATTTTCACTTTAAAATGTCCTGGGTGAGAGCCTTCATATTGAGGTGTCTCATTGCCTGTGATAGTGAAGAAAAACAGTGAGTTTGAGGTCTGGTGTGCCACATCTGTAATTCCCCACAGCCAAAACCTGCTAAATTCAGATCTGTATCTGGATATAATGTTCCCAAATTTCTGCTTGGGAACTAGGACTTCAGTTCGGCTGCTACAGAGAGGTTTAAAAGATGGCCTATCTTAGGAGAGGAGATCCTCTCCTAAACTTCAGGGCTGTTCATACCTGGGGTTGGCCTCCTCCTGCAGTGGTCCAGGCTGTGCGGAGGTGACTGCTGCCAAGGCATCAGCTACCAGGGCTGAACACTTCCTTCAAAGTCACAAGACTGTGAGAAACCAAGCAGTGTTGGATCATTCCAGCCCGTGCAACAATTTACTATGGAACCAAGAAAGAGGATGAAACACAAAATTGGAAAGACTGGAGCCGATTCCTCTTGTACCCCTTGCTAATTCATTCCTTCCCCAAGCATCAAAAAATAACCCAGCTCTTCCACGCCCTCTGACAAACTCAAATCATTTTAATAAGGAAATACCAAAAGCAAATAAAAATATTTTGGAGGCTTTCAATTGTTGGTTTGCTTCATGTTCCAACCATAAAGGAAATGCAGGGCTAGAGATCAATCTTGTCTAAAATGGATAATGAAAACGTGGCAGCACAACTATGTTTGGATACACTTTGCCTCTAGTTTTGGTTTTCTGCCTGGGTACCATGTTACTTTAATGGCCATTAATTTCTGCCAGTTAGAGGCTTGGCTGCTGTTGCTCTTCTGGCTAGGGCCTCTTTGTCCAATGTCAGTAAGGCACTGACGAGAGAGACCTCACCTAGGTTTGCTGGACCAGGGAAGCCTCTTGGGCTTTTCAGAGCTGAAGTCTGCAAGGTGCTGGCATGAGCCTGGGTGTTTGTTGGAGCTGGGTTTGACACTTGGATGCTCTCCTTGGCTCTGTCTGTTCTCAAAGGCAGCCACCCCTGGGGGTGTCCCCAGACCAGATGGGTATGGGGTGCCAGTCCTGCCAGAGGCTGGGCTTGGTTGTGCTCACGCCGCATAGTGTGTGGTTAAGATCTTTCCTGGGCCACAAGTTGTGGCCTTGTCACATTGCTGTTACCTTTCTGTGTTTCTTTTCTTTTTTTTTTTTTTTTTTTCCTCTTTTATCTCTTTCCTTCCCAAAAAGCTGAAGAAATGTGTGTGTGGGTGTTGTAACCAAAGAGGTTGGTGCCTTCGTAGCATAAAGATAATGGTGCGTTTTGAATGCCTGGGGTTATCCTGAGAGCTTTTAGATGAGGCTCTTGGGAGGGTCCAAAGGAGCATTGAAGGACCATCCCGAGAGAACGGACCAAAACTGAGGCCTTTCACATCTGCATTTCCTGTCTTGTAGGAAAAGTGGGATAACAGTCCCCTCAGCTGTGCTCAATTGTCCTTCTGGAAGGAAGTATTTTGAGTGAACTAGGAATAGGCTGCCCAGAGAGGTGGGAGATGCCCCATCCCTGGAAGCATTCCAGGTCAGGTAGAATGGGTATTTGAGCAACTGGATCCACTGCGAGGTGTCCCTGCCTGTGGCAGAGGGATTGGATGCACTTTCAGGTCCCTTCCAGTTCAAACCATTCCATAAGTATGTGGCATGGATGAGGTGGAAACTAAGCTCTCTGTCAGTGCTGACACACTTACTTACATTTAAGGCAGAATTGTACTGATGGGCTTCCAACAAACAGGTAAAAAATTGGATTGGCCTTCTGGATTCAGTGGCTGCACTGGAAGAATTTGGCAAGAGGAAAGGAGGAGGAAGTGAGTTTTTTCTCCTGAAAAGGTAGTGCTGTGAAATACAGGGTGAAGTTCAGCAGTGGTAAATATAGCTAAATCTGAGTTTAGTTCATATCCTGAGAGCCGTAAACATACACAGGTGAAATTTTATAAGCATTTAAAAAGAACTTTATGAGCTTGGAGGGAGAAGCAGTATAAATTGAAACTAGCAATGGAAAAATAATGTAATATGGATTGTGGCATACCTAGAAAAACCTGTTAACTTAACCTACAGAAGGACCAATAAAACAAAAGGAAGGAGAAGTGACCCAGGAATCTCTTATTCTTCTCCAGGAGCTCGATCCCGCTGTCTTTCAAAGCTAAAGTACCCACTGAACTTACTGTCTGGACAGCCCAGGAGCCTACAGGACTCAGGTGCTGGTTTCTTAAAGGGAAAAAGTGAAAAAGAGGGAAATGTGTAAGTCTTTGGTGCCTCTGCTCAGTCTCCATCACTGCACCCTGTGTTTTTCTTCCTGGGGACCAGAGGCTGCCCCTCTGCACACTTGATAAGAAGCAGCATTCTAAGACATTGAAAGACACCTGATCTTACCTACTTGGTGTAAGCAGGGTGGCCCGTAGCCTCTTCAGAGACATCTGAATATTAAGATGCTGTCTCCCAAAGCTCTGGTTTTGTGAGAAAATGAAGTGCCCTTAAGAGCAGAGGACTGATAGCAGCAGAGAGGGGCTCAGGGTTGTGCAGGCTCCCCCATGTAACTCTGGCATTTAAGAGAACAAGACAGATCCCTCACTGCTCCTGGCTTCCTGCTGAGCTCTGCTAACTCCTACAACTGTCAGTGATGTCTTGCCACCAGCTTCTGTCCAGCCAGAGGCATAGTGAGACAGGGCTGAGAGCCATCCCTGGTGACCACCAGGTTGACTGGCCGGTTTCAAGTAGCAGCATTTCCACAAGTTCAAGTAACCCAAAGTGGGATGTTATGTGAGTGGGTTGCTTTGATTTGGTGAGATCTTTCTTCCTACTGACAGTGCTTTCTTAGACCTCTTACTCTTTAGAATGTGGCAGTGCAGGCTGTGCCCTGGAGAGCTGCACATCAAAGGAGAAATCTTTGAGACTAACCAACTCGGTCTGGTTCAAAATCAGATGTTTAGGTGTGAGCTTTCAGCAGACAGCTAGATTAGAGCAGTAATTAGGGCAAGAGCCTATTGTTGACCTCTTGTCACAGGCAAGAATTAATTCCAGGACAGGAGCAGTCATCCAGCACTGCATTTGAGACAGTTTTCTAAAGCAAAGGCTTTATTCCAAATAAAACATTTCCCCTGTGTCACTAATCAGACCTGGCTTTGATAAAGAAGTCGACTGCAGAATCCTCCCTCCTATGGTACTAATGGTGAAGCTCCGCCTCTGTATGTTGAGTTTGGTTAAATATATATCACAGTATCACAGTATTGTAAGGTTGGAAGAGACCTTTGAGATCGAGTCCAACCTATGGCCCAACACCTACACCTACTAACTACACCTACTCCTACTCGTCAGTTACAACATGTCACTAAGTGCCTCATCCAAATTCTCTTTGAACAGCTCCAGGGATGGTGACTCCACCACCTCCCTAGGCAGAGCATTCCAGTGAACAATTACCCTCTCAGTGAAGAACTTCTTCCTAATGTCAAGCCTAAACCTC
>VWPV01014565.1:25942-50295 GCA_013389885.1 Geococcyx californianus | reverse complement strand
TCACACTGTTCCTGATGCAGGCCAAGATACCATTGGCCTTCTTTGTCACTTGAGCGCACTGCTGGCTCATGTTGAGTTTCCTGTCCACCAGCACACCCAAGTCCCTTTCCACCTGACTACTCTCCAGCCACTCTGCACCCAGTCTATAGCTCTGCATGGGGTTGTTGTGTCCAAAGTGTAGGACCTGGCATTTGGACTTGTTAAACCTCTTGCTATTGGAGTCAGCCCATCTCTCCAGTCTGTCAAGGTTAAGGCTTCTCTTGTTAATGCACCATGTATGTGTAAGCAATTAACAAAAGATTGTGTTTGATTGTGGGTTACAAGAGAGCCTCCAGACAAGCTGGTGTTCATTACTCACTGAGCTCCCCTTTCAGCTGTGAGTGGTGACCTTAGCAGAGGGTACTGGAGACCGTGGAATTAATTGAAAAAGCTTTAATAAAGGCTGGTGCACAAGAAAAATCCACAACTGGTACATCGTTTGCTGGTGACGACATGTGCAGCAGATACCTGTCCCGTGACAAACACAGACCCTGAGCTCACTGCTGAGCTGATCTGATGACACGCCAAAGAAAGTGTTCTTTGGTACATTCTGAAAGATGCTTTGCAGTCTGACAGCAGCGTAGGATCGCTGAATGAGAGCCTATTGTACTCAGCCAGATGCTTTCTTGGAACAGCGTTTTTCCATGGCGTCATAGCCACAGAAGTGGCTGTGTGAGCACGTTTGCTCACTCGTGCATTCTGAATGAGTTTCCTTAACCAAAAAAACAGCCATGGGTGCTGGTTCTGTTTCCTGCTGTTCCTTCAGTCGCTGTTTGCTGTTTGTGAGTGCCCTGATAACTCTCCCTGTCTTTGAATTCATTGAGTCTGAGATAAGAGGGCAGACACGTTAGCGTGGTTGCATGGTCCTGCACAGGCATGATGAGCTTCAGAAAGGGCTGGGAGCGCCTTGGGCAGCACTAAGGAAGTGCAAAGGGCTTGTGTACACAGAGGGTCTTTCTGTAGCGATCGCATCTTGCACCAGCAAACGAAGGGATGGGTACATCCAGGTACTGATATTCCCTTGAGGGACAGTACACCCACTGGAAATACTGGGGCTGCAGTGTCATCTCTCCTTGTGAAGCCATAATTAAGCAGTCACATCAATATCTGTTCAGAGATCCTTGCCTCTGTAATTATAGGCCTGTGTTTTCTTGAAGCATGTGGACCGTGGACGTGGGGAACCCTGAGCAGTTCTGAAGGAGCTGAGGTTTCATTCAAATCCCATCGAGGTCTTCAGGACTCTTTGATTTGGATAGAGTTTGGATCAAACTCTTGAAATCCAGTAAGTTTAGGTAAATAAACATGAATGGCAATCAGTTCCTCCAAAGCTTGTTTTGCCAGCAGAAAAAGCTCACTGCAGGTGCTCAAGGTGCATCATTCAAGAAATTCAAGCAGATTTTTTTTTTCTTTGGAACAGAGAAAATCTTTGGCTCAGGAACACTGCAACTTTGAGGGTTCTACTAACTGCAAGCAGAGCCGTCCCCACTTCCCAATCTCTCTTCTCACTGAAAACTACCTTTTTCTTACCATTTAAGGTAAAATGAGGTATACTGTTGGCACAGCGCAGGAAGATTGACTTCAAAGGCTATAAAAACTTGAAAAATGTGGGCTAGACTGGAAGCCAGCACATAACTGGAAGTGAACTTGTTCCTACAGCATGGGCTCAAAGTTATCCTCTGGTTGGCCTTTTATGTTTGTTGTTAACATTTTCCTCAAACAACATCAGTGAGTGAGAGAGGAGCCAAAACACCCTGCTTGAGCACCTCGATCTGGAAATGAGTCGTGGTGTTGGTGCTGGTTCTCTGTGATGGACAAGACTGTGGCGGGGTCTGCGTTGGTTTCAGGGGCCTGAGCCTGGCGCTGAACTTTGCCTTTTGGGACGCACTGGCTGGGGGGATGACCCAGGCAGCGGGGACAAAGCATCTCAGCGCACAATGAGGAGTGTTAATATGAGCAATTATTGCAGTATGTCACTGCACTATTTTAAGGCTGCTCGCTGCATGCCAAAGAGTGCTCTGGGCAAGGGTTTGCATTACAAAATCCTGCCAAAGCACTTCCTGAGGGGATGGTGATAAATATAGATAGCAGAGCTGGTCTGGATCCGCTGCAGCGAATGGCAGCAGTGCTCACACCTCGGGGTCCTGAGGGCTCATAAAGCAGAAGAGACTTGAGTTGGCTGAGGTCCCTGAATTGTCTGGCTGAGTCCAGAGGAGGATTTTCAGGTTGGCTTTTGATATGGTACGCAAGACACACTGGGGAATCGGCTTCCAGCTCTCCCTACCAGTGCTGCGGGGGTCACTTATTTCTGGCCCTTGGTGAATCGTGATGGATCCCTGTCAGATGTTTTAGGCCAGGCACTCTTCTCTTTTGTTACTCAGCCCCATTGTTGACCACCTGTATAACACTGTTCTTTGCATTGCGTCAGGGAAGGAAAATAAAGAGCAAGGGGAAAATACCTGGCTGGTTCTAAACATTCCCGTTATAGCAGGATGATTCCCACTGGTGCACGAGCAGCACTGCCACTGGATTTGCAGGCAGCTTTCTGTCCTCCTCGCTGTCTCCAGGGCTCAGCGGTGCCTCAGCTAGCTGCAGTGCCTGCCGTGCTGTCTACAGACTGCAGGGTGGCCCTGACCGTTCCTCTCTTAGGGCTGCCAGATCTTGACTTTCTGTTCAAGTAGTGCAAAGGAATGCCTGTGTGCAGGTGCCTGTATGTGGGACTCTGGGCAGGTCTCCTTGTCTGGAATGGTGGGTCTGGTAGCCCCAGTGCTGCTGCACTGGGACCCATGTGAGCCAGTGACCCCAGGAACGGGGCCAAGGCTGTGATGGCTTTGGCCTTGCTGAGAGGAGTGGTGGCAGGTGGTGCCTCCTGCCTTTGTGGGGTAGAGTTGGGGGCAGAAGTGCTCTCACAGTGATGTGGGAGTCGTGTGATGATGGATGGTGCTGCTTCTGCTTAGAAAACTGCGGTTCCTCCTCCAGGGTCTGCCTCTGGGGGCCAGTGTAACTTGCTTCCATGTGTCATCGTGGGCTGTTGCCATGGCATGAGTTTGTGTGTTCTCATAAATGACTTCATCTCCTCTTCCAGCAGAAACCAAGGAGCTTGTTCAACAGATAAAGTCATGAAGAGCAGTGGGGGCTCATTCCTTCTGCAAGCTAAAAGCCCTGTCCTTTCAGGGCCAGAAACATGCTCCTTCTGTCAGAATTCCCTGCTGTATTTTCCCTTCTCCTCTCATTTTCCCTAATGTCCTGGCTCCTGAAGCTGCCTGAGAGAGCTCCAGGACACACTCTGTAGGCTTCTTTCTGCCACCAACCTTCTCCCTTTGCTCCATCCCAACTAGGCGTGTGCTCCATTGCCTCCACACCACACAGGGCTCTCCCTGGAGCTGCACAGGGAATGGAAACCCAGCCAAAAGTTAAAACTTCCCACAGCTTCTGAGTACGTCATGTGTTTTGTGTGCTTTTGCAGAAAATGCCCATGTGTTTTGAAAATAGCACTGAGAGCCACTGTGGCAGTGTTCAGGTAGAAGTTGCAAGGGGTGTTTGTGTGTCAGCACCAAATGAACTTCGGTGTCTGCGTCCAACAGAGCTCTCAGCTCCCTGGGCTGTAGGGGGAAGACACAAACTTCATCATTCTTTTCAGTTCTGTTCCTTTAAGGGATAAGCACTCATAAATTCAAAACTGCCTGCACTATATAAAGGGGTGGGTGTGTCTATGTGGTTATGGATGTTTATTATTTATCTTACTATTCATGACAAGAAATTGGATCAAAGTCAAAGCCTGTTCTCTTATCTCCTGCATAATTACATGAGTAAAACAAACCCCCAAACTGTCTTGTTGAAGTAGGAGAGACACCAATTTGCTCATACGTTGGTTACAGGGAGGGCGATGCAGACAAGGTATCTAGAAATGTATATAAATGAAAATGCAGGGAAAGGCCTTCTGGTAAGGTGGTGCCTTTTTGTACCATCTGCTTTGCTTTGACTGTAAAGGATAACAAGCGACTTTGCAACATGGAAAATGCCTGCTCCAGCAGTTTTGCTCCTCTACAGAGAACTCCCTGCACCTGCTGGGACAGCTGGATCAGTTGGCTGCTACCTGCTCTGTTTAATCATCTGGTTTTGTGAGTGCCATGAGCTGGAAAACAGGAATAACCACATGTTTAGAGGTCTGATCCTTTCTCATGACCCACAAGGACTGTTTCCACTGCTCATTCCAAAGGAAGAGTTGCAGGTAGTGGAAGTGGAAAAAGTTATGAGGAAAGATAGTTGTGAAGGTTTGGTTTGGACATGTTCATCTGAGCTAAAACCAACAATTATCTCCACTTCCCACCCTCAATGTCCCAAACAGCAAACTGAAACATGCATTGACACCCTTCTCTGTAATGGATGTAGGACAAGTAGGGTGGGAAGGGAAGATTTAGGGCTCCTGCCTCTTTTCCACCCTGTTCTTTTAGCTCCCCAATGCGTGTCGTGACTCCTCTGTGCTTCAGAGGAGCTGTTTAAAAAGTAACTTATTCCAAGCCTTTTTGGCACAGCTATAAAACCCAAAATGAGCCATGGCAGAGAAGTGAAATAGGAATGGCGCTGGTGTAAGAGGTCCCAGGAGGTACTCTGGCAGCACTTTATTTGGGTGCACGTTCTCCTATTTCACTTCCATTTTATCTCTTGGTTTCACATAACCAGGCCAATGCAAGGGTGCGCCAAGTCTCAGGCACAGAGGTTTTGGTGAGAAGCCCTGGCTATTGCCACAGGATGCTGGTGATCTTCAGACTTACATAGTTGCTCTGCCTACGGCCATCTGTGACTGAGAAAAAAAGCTTCTTGAATAGAAAATTCCAATCATTGACCTCATGGGGACAAAATTCATATTTTGTGGGGCAAAAAACCCAACAGTAAAAAGCTGCAATTGGGAAGCAGAACCTTGAACTGTGCCCAAATGGGAATTAGGAAAAGCTGGAAGTTATGAATGTTGCATTTTTCTCTTATACAAACCAGTACTGCCCTTAGAGACTGGTGATTTGTCCTTATTTCACTAAACTTACAGCACAAACCTCAGAGCTGCATTTTTTACCATTTGAATTTGTAGATCCTACAACTTTCCCAGCAGCACTGCTCTCATGGACAAGCCAAGCCTCCTGCCAGCACACCCACTTTCTCTTTACGTCCTGGGCTGGACTCCCTGGAGCTCCTCCAAGTCCCTTGGGGACCGACAATCAGCAGGGTGAACATCTCTGTCCTGCTGCTCTGAAGCAGCATCCCAGTTCAGGTTAGAACCCTAACAGGCCACATGGAGCTTTGGGGTGCCCTGCCTCCATCCTCACCTGCCCAGGAGAGCTAGATGTGGCTCAAGAGCAGTGAGCAGGGAAGCAGGAGCTGCTGTCACAGCTCAGCATCCTGAAACCCACCTTGGACACAGAGCTCCTCCCAGGAAGGGCAGAAACTATACTAGAAATGCCTTTTTTGTTTTAATTAAAAAATACTGTTCTGATCTGCCTTCACCACAGCACAGATTCTCCACAGGCTGAGCTGCTTCCATCCAACCAAAACATATGCTCAGCAACAAGAACATACCTCACCAGTTAAGTGAAACACGCAGTGAATCTGTTGGTGCAGGAGCTGACTGGGTGCAGATGCACCTGGAGTGTGTTTGAGGGACAGGGGTGCATCTGCCAAGTCCATGTGACCTCCAGGCAGTGACATCAGCTCGGTCACAGCTGCTCTGACACAGACAGGAGAGTCTCCCCAAAGCTGTGCTGCTGGGGACAACCAGTTTGAAATCCCACGACTGTCCCTTCTGGTCTGAGGGTTCAGAACAAGGCTGAGCTCCCAGGGAAATCACACTAGTGCCTTGCTGTGGGTCCTTGGCTGAGTGATGTAACTTTTCAGTGCTTTGCTTTGTTTTCCCCAAGTTGTAAAATTTAAGTAAAAATGTCAAGGTGTTGTCTGACAAAAAGCTCTAAAATCTGGGGAACTTTCTGCTTCAACAACACAGAATAACCAGCTCCTGTTAACTGTACTTCATTTCCCAGGTTAATCAATATTTGTATATCTACAGGGATGTGCTAAACACTGTATGCTTCCTATGGAGTGGTACCTTCATGTTTATCTCACTTGCAAATCTTTGGGGTTTTTCTCCTTCTCTCTTTCCTTCTCTCCTCCTCTTCCCTTTCTGCACACACAGAGAAGATACAGGAAGGGCAGAAGAGTGGCCGCAGAGCACGTGAATAATTTCAGCTCTTTGGGTACTGGGGTGATCCACGTGCAGTTCACATGCAAGCACTGTGTCCCTAAATCCTGGAGAAATGTAGAGGTCAGGTTGCTGCGCGACTCTCAGGACTGCGGCACCCCCTGACGAGGAGACTGATTTGGGAATTGCTGCTTTCATGAATGGCCTCTTCACAGGCAACTTTCAGCCCAAAGCCTGAGAGCTATGGGTACCTTTCATCCCATCCTCATCTCACTTCAGGAAACCACAGTCAGAAGTCACAGCAACAACCAAGCCCAGCTGAACCCACAGCTCCTGCCCTCTTCTGTTTGAAGATTTGGCTGCTTTTGCTGTCCCCGGGACAACAGCCTGGCTGCAGTCCACGTGTTTTTTCCGACAGCAACAGAACCCAGTAAGCACTTTGTTCAGCACAGCGATGGTGAAGATCACTGAAGCAAATCTGGCTTTGTCCGCTGTGGGAGCACCAGGCAGGGATGAGGTTCAGGAGGCAACAGCCACACAAAGCAGTGTTAGGTCTGGGCCAGCACTGAGTGCTGCAGTACCACAGCTTTGTGGGAACTAAAAAGGCCACGCTTCCAGACGGACATCGGTCTTCCCAGTCATTAGGGGAAATCAGCACCCATTAGGGACTGGGAGCAGGACACGGCCCCAGACCCCCATCCCCTGACACGCACAGCACTCAACAGAGGAGAGGTGCTGCCAGCAAACTCCTGTGGCACCAGTGCCCACCTGAAGCCATGCCTGCGCCTGCACTGAAGGACTCCGCAGTCAGCCAGCAACTTCTTCACAGAATCATAGAATCATCTGGTTGGAAAAGACCTCTGAGACTATCGAGTCCAACCATACCTGTCCCCTAGTAAACCCTGTCCCTAAGAAGTTTGTCAACCTGTCTTTTAAATACCTGCAGGGATGGGGACTCCACCCCCTCCCTGGACAGCTGTGCGAGTACCTGACCACCCTTTCTGGGAAGAAATTTTTCCTAATGTCCAGTCTGAACCTGTCCTGGTGCAAATGGTGGCCGTTTCCTCTTGTGCCATCACCTGTCACTCTTCATTGCAGCCGAGAACACCCGTTACTTGCGTGTCTTCACTAAGAGGTAAATGTTCTTCAAATGAATCAATGGAAGTTAAAGGAGGGGAGTGATGAGCCGTGCCCTTTCAGTGGCCAGCATGCTGTGATCTACACACCCTGCTCTTCCCATGGGTCAGTGCACGAGCCCAGAGTGACTCTGCCACTTGTGCAACTGGAGAGAGGCCAAAGCTCACTGCCCACGCATGCGAACAGTTGGGATCTCAGCTGGGCATCTCTCCCTGAGCCCTGCTTGCTCCAGCTGCAAACATGCACTGACTGCAGTGGCCAAAGGCTTAAGGGGTTTTGATAGGAAAGCCTGTGATATTTTTTCCAATCACAATAGGATTTCCCAGCACAGTCAGCCTGCTCCATCGCCATCCTGCACAGCCACGTGTTTCGGGGTGGGCTTGGCCCATCCTCTTCCCACAGTATCGCAGCCCTTCGCGCCTTTGCGTGAGCTTTGCTGTCTGCAGCCTGCGCCCTGCCTAATCAAGGGAGACAGCTCTCCTGTTGGCGCTGGTGAGGCTGCTGTAAATAGCATATCTATTTCTTCATTTATCTGCTTTTTGAAACCCAGCCTGTAATACCAGCAATAATTACTCTGTTTCTATATTCAGGGATCATCAGTACCTTATGAATATCAAATTGTGCTGTGATTATCTCTGTACAATATGGGCCAGTCTCCTATCAGCGTAAACATTTATAACAGTGATTATTAGGAGGATGGCTAGAGATCCCAAAATAGACAAGGCTGAGCAGGAGCCTGCCATTATTTGTTTACTGGGGAAGGCAGGGAGGGAGGCAGAAGAGCCCATCTGCTGCTGGGGTGGGAAGGCTGGTGCCCAGGAAACTACTGGGGGGACCATTAGGAGCCTGTGCAGAGAGGCTGAAGAACCCAAGCATCATCTTAAATCCTTGGCACTGGGCTGCCATCTGCACATACATCTTATCCCATGAGCAAATTCCTTTGATTGCTTCCTTAGGGTTTGTTTTTAGTCTCTTCCCTTGTCTGAAGCAAAGATGATATTTAAAGCTCCAGACTGACTGGTTTGGTAAATCACAGAAACCTCATTTCCAAATTATGGATTCAACTAATTTTACTGTCAGAGTTAGCTGGCTGGGGGGAAATGGTGGATGTCTCTTCTTTGGTGCCAAGGAACGGCTGTGTCTGAAGGCGTTTGGGCCCCCTGGCAGTGCTTGCTGTTGTGCTCCAAGCTGAGGCAAAGGGCAGGATGCACAGCCAGGAGGGCAATGAGAGGCTGCTGGTAAGCATTAAGGACATGGGTGGACGCCAGTGGGGTTTTGCAGTCACTCACTTGGTGTTTTTTGATTACATTGAGAAGAGCTGAGCTAAACCTCTGTCAAACAGTTGAAGCTCAGTGGATCCAGCTGCCTTCTAAGAGACCTTTTTCCCTGCTCCGAATCTTCAGTGGAGGAGGCTCCCAGTGGACTGTCTCTCCTCGTCATCATCTTTCAGATGTGTCAGGACGCTTTCAGTAGCTTAGAGCCTGACATGGTTTCCCAGCCCTTGCTGGCCCTGATGTGTCCCTGGTGGTGTACACTGCTTTCCATCCAGATCCACCCCTCACCCCCTAGAGGCTTTACTAACAGCTGTATTGTTTAATCCAATTCCCTTTTTCTTTTTCTCACTTTTTTCCTAGAATTATTGCTCTTGAGTGTTTACTTTGCAGCTCCATCGCCACCTGGGCATGGCAGGGCAAGGCAGAGCCACCTCCTGGCAGCAGGGCAAGCAAAGCTCCCGATCCGCTGACCCAGCACTTGCTTCTGCATGAACACTTGTCTGCTGTCACTGACGTGCGCCCAGCCTGAAGGCTGAGAGGAGGGCTGTGTCCCAGTGCCCAACTCCTTCCAGCCAAAACAGGTACATCTACGCTGCATCATAACCGATCTGTGTATGAAGTGTGGGTGCCAACGTGCAGGTGTGAGGGAGTTGTGGCTGTTCATCACCAGCGTGTAGAAGGAGCTGGGCAGGAAAGCTGACACACAGCTCGGGGCAAACAGGTGAGCTGCTTGGATTTGGAACTGAGGGACACTGGGGACTCAGCAAATCCTGTGAGCACAGCTGGTGCTGTGGAACTGCAGGCCCTGCTGTCCCACAGTATTTTACCCAACACATCGACACATGCACACTCAAACACATCCCTTAGTTTCTAGCTCAAAACACTTTGGTAACATCAAAACCAGTCCCCAGCACTGTGTATTCTGCTCCAGATAGAGAAAGTTAGTAAGTGCAGTTGGCTTCTTATCAGTTCCTCATCCCTGAAAGCACTGTAACACACCCACCTGATAGTTTCTGCCCCAGCCGATTTCTAGAATCGCTGTCTTTTCAGAGAACCCTCTGCCAGAAGAGGACATGACTAAGCAAGACAGGAAACTCAATGGCAGCAAAGTGTGAGTGAAACAGAAAATAATGAGTAAACCAAAGCTTGTCTGTTCAGTGGGGCAAAGAAATCCAGCCCATCCTTAGCAGCTCTGGAGAGCTCGTGCAGCTGACCCGGAGAGGCAAACAGTGATGGAACAGGAGCGAGGGGCTCCAGGGCTGTGCCTGGCACCTACCACTTCCATCTCTTGCACAAGGGGATGCATCTGTCTGACAGAGAGCTCTTGTACATGGGTTGATGCTGCCAGAATGCTGTCTATGTTTGGTTTGGAAAAGCTACGCTTGCCTAACAAAACCTGAATTTATCCCTGTAATCCATTCCTGCATCTCCCAGGCCAATTGGAGCAGCCTGTGGAAAAAATTCCTGTCTATTTTCAGAAATAGATAAAAGCATTTAGATTACAGAGTGCAAATCTCAGCCCGAAAGGGCTGGAAAAATACATTCAGCGCCACTGTCGCTGACTCCGGCGACCTCTCCAAGTAATGAATTTCAGCTGCCTGTACCTCTCCCCCACACTGTCTCCTCCTCCATTGAAACTGCCTGCATACCCAGCATCTGCAGAACATCAGCCTTGTGTCCCACTGTTCATCCCACCAGGAGTGGGGTGGAAGGCGTTATGTGAAAGAGTGAAGTTTGTGGACATTATTATTGACCTTGCTGCTCAAGACCAGTAGTGGGATGGATTCCGTCCAGCGTTTGTGTGGCTCACAAATTTCAGCATCCCATAGAAGAAGTGCTCTTTCTGCAAAACTAAAAATGCCTGGAATCCATCTCTTGGGCCGCACTCTTCGCAGGGCTGTGTGCTCGCTGCTGTGCTGGGAGCTGGGTATGGTGTCAAACTCTCCACCGCTGGGTGCTACCAGAGCAAATGAGCCTTTAGCATCACTGGTTAGTTCATAAGATTGCAGATTCAGCATCGGTGATTACTGCTCATTTAGAGGGATTATGTGCTTTAGGTAGCCCTGAGGCTTGATGAATTCCTGCTCACGGTGGAATAGATGCCCTGTTAGCAAGCAAAATATTAAAACCTAACTGCAGCAAGCTTACCTCTCATTTGTATTTTGCTTATGGATTACAGGGCAAGTCTTTATAATTAATACCAAGGAAGGAGACGTCCAGATGGACCACGGCTTTTGAAAGATTAACCTTGATGTGATTTCTTTTTTAATTTAAAAGTTTGTTTTCCTTTCTATGATGTTCAGAGCAGACTTGGGATGCCGACAGCTTTGTGCTTGACTCATCACAGTGTCTAACAGAAATCCCTTGGGACTCACCCAGCTGGTGGTCACTGCAATCCTTTCTCCTCTGACAAAACTAGACCAAAGCCTGAGAGGTTCTGAACAACCCGTGTGGGAGCTGATGGTGCTTCAGGTGTCTTTCCTTCTGTTTCAGGATGATGGGCATGATAAGAAAATGTAAACGAGCAGTGTGTGGCAAAATGAGACATTGGAGAGGTCATCTGCCTTGATGAGCACACAGCGTGGGATGGCAACACTCCTGATGCAAGGACTTGTGGGGATGGCTCACTTCATCAGGAAACTTAGAAATATGCCCGGTTTGCAATAGTGATGAGAGGGTTCATTTTGATCCAGTGCGGATACAGCACGGTGTGGAACTAAGCACACAACTTGTGAAATAATGGAACAGGGGATGAGGTATCCCTGCAGCTTATAACTGTACCCATGGCTTATTTGGTTCTTAAATGGCTTTAAAATACTTTGACATCTTTGATCGAAAACCTTCAGCATGGCATCAAGTGTGATACAAGCACAAATTACGCATCTCGTATGTGTATGTTCAGAGCTGGGTTTAAGTCTGTGTACACACACATGCATGTGCACTTGCATGGGTGCCCTTTGCAGTCTGAACAGCTCAGCTGGACACAGGTGAAGAAAAGTGGGGAAACATCTGTACATGTGTATATATGTTCCTTGTACATTGGGTGCAATGCAAAAACACACTGAAAACATACGTTACACTCTGCCTACGAGTTCAATACTAAGATCAGAGTCTGTTTTACACCACTACCACTGGCCAAAATAATCAGATTCTTGAGCTTGCTGTAGTATTTTCCTCATTTTTAATGCAGCTGTTAGACGAAACTCCAAGCATTTGTTGAAATTTTTAAAAATGCAAGAATTGCATAATTTTTAAAAGTGCAAAATTGCTTTTCTTTTAAGATATTGTAACATTTTTTAGCATCTCTAACAAAGCCCATATTGTTATTGAAAATGGTATAGCTGAAGCAAGGGGTATAACTCCATTATTTCAGACAGTGATACACAAAGAGGGTTACCACAGGAAAGGCCATTTGTGCATATAAAAGTTAATTAATCTTAATTTTACCCTTAAAGTAGTCACGAAGGGGTACCTATTGATTCAAGGTGAGTGGGTCTATGCATGTGGGATACAGACTGAATACACAAGTCCATGCTGTATCTATGTATAAAAGTGAAGGCATTTATTAGAAAGTGGAACTGAATTGCAGATTGTAACAAAAATATGTCAAATATCTTCAGAAGATCTGGAGGAGTTTCCGTTGTCACCATGAGTCTGAGAACCATAACAATGCCTTCTCCAAGGAAAAACCTAACCAGTTACAAGAAAATGAATGTGGAAATCCAGAAAAAGCTTCAACTCTGATCCATTTGGAAGCTAAAATAAGCCTGTGATATCCTGTTTGCTCACCAGGGAGCCATACTTATCTCTGAATTGTTACCACCAGCCAAAACACAGGTATTTATATATTCTGTATGATCCAAGAGCTTAACATTGCTGTCAACTGTTGACTTAAGCAGAGATGGATTAAAGAAATTTACAGGGCTGCTGCAATCCAGGTTCTTCCCGCTGTGTGTGATGACCCCAGGAATATATCCTATGTGCATCATTCCCGTCTTTTCCAGGAGTTCCCAGGGTGTTGTGCAAACCCTGTAGCAGAGAGTTCCCCGCTGCGGGCCACTCAGCAGGAACCAGCTACATGGCACAGTAGTGTGTAGGGCCACTTGGACAGGAGTCTTCTGGAAAAAGGGGAAAAAGAGAGAAAACAACAGAGCTAAAAATAAACGCTTCAGTATGGGAAAGGTGAGCCTTGTTTGTCACTGAAACTGCCCAGACAGACTCTCTTGCCTCTGTCCCTGTCACGAGGCGTGTTTGGCCAGCCAGGAGAACAGCTGGATGTGTAATCCAAACACTGACCGATGCTTTTCACTGCTCTGCTGTGACACTGACCAGTCAACACAGCTTCCCTCAGCACCAGCTACGTGCAGTGGGGGGAGAGATGGTTGAATCTGCCCATCCATGGGGCAACTTGTATTGCCTCTTTGCTGCTATTTGGCCTATCTCTGCCTTTCCCACGTAGCCTCCTCCTCCAGTCCTGACTCCTGTCCTGCCATTTCTTGCTCTGCAAGGAAGGCCCTGTATTGTTGTAATATTTTTTTCAGGAAAGGAGATGGCACCTCCCTTTTCGCAAACAGAAGGTAGGCTTAAAGGGTCTTGGAAGTATTATCCTGAGTTTTCTGATCATGTTTCTGGGTTTAGGACAGGCACAAAGCATAAATTTGCTGAACCCCTGCCTCACGGCACTTTGCCGCACAACCTGATCTGTCCTGGGGTGGGGTGGAGCATCGATGCGTGTGGTCACTAGGTCTCTGGCAGTCTGCAGGCAGTTGGAAGCCCTTCCAACCATAGCACTGGCAGAAAAGTCAGAGTCCTTCATCGCTGCTTTGAGTAGGAGTGCAAGCAGATGCTGACCTGAGTGATGTGCTGGAGCAACAGGGCTGTGCCGGGGGACCTTTTCACCAGAAAGAGGAAAAGGAGGGAGGTGGAACCATGCCAACAGATCTGAAAAGATCTCATTTTGCTCATTATTGGGATATATATTGCCATTGCAGGTTTCACTTGGCTTTATGGCTGTGCTCCCTCTTGCCTGGTAATGATCTGGGAATGCAAGCAAATGGTGGAAATACATCTCTTTAAGAGCTCTTGGGGACAGTATGTTTGGTTTTCTTAGGTTTCTAAGAGGCTAGAATTTAGTCTTTTATCAAGAGGGGCCACAGGCCTACTAATTCCAGGCATTTTCTCTGCCCTTAGCCACCTGGGACAAAGGTTGCACTAATTATGTCAGATGTATGTTCTCAGCATGTTCCTGCTTCTATCGAGAACTTGATGCTCATGTCAGAAGGACCAGCCTGACTGCTGGGAAATTAGACCTGTCTCATCCCTGTCTCAGTTCTCAGATTAACCAGGTGATCTCATGGGAGACAGGACATGGGGATAGAAATCGGCAGGATGTGAGAGACAAGCATGGCAGGATCAACCCCACCCTGTTAGCACAAAGCCCCAGGTCTGTGCATACAGGGTTGCCGTTATGAGAAGGATGGGAATGGTGAAGCAGACGTTGGCTTGGTCCAGAGACAGAGGTCGAGAAACAAACAAGAGGTGGGATACAGGCGATGTTTATGATGCCTTCACATTCTTCAGCAAATCTGCGCCCCTCTAGCAAACGCCACAGTGTGGTGAGCCATCATCTCAAGTCTTGCAGTACCACTCAGGCAGACTGGGGTGTCTGGCTTTTTATTACTTTTTCATTGAGTCCAACCTATGACCCAACACCTACACCTACTCCTACTCATCAACTACACCATGTCACTAAGAGCCTCATCCAACCTCTCCTTAAACACCTCCAGGGACGATGACTCCACTGCCTCCCTGAGCAGCGCATTCCAATGGCCAATCACCCTTTCAGTGAAGAAGTTCTTCCTCATGTCCAGCCTAAACCTCCCCTGGCAAAGCTTGAGACCGTGTCCTCTTGTTCTGTCGCAGGTCACCTGAGAGACCAACCCCTGCCTGACTACAACCTCCTTTCAGGCAGTTGTAGAGGGCAATAAGGTCTCCCCTGAGCCTTCTCTTCTCCAGGCTAAACAACCCCAGCTCCCTTAGTCACTCCTCACAGGGCTTGTGCTCCAGCCCCTTCACCATCCTCCTTGCTCTCCTCTGGATGCACTCCAGCATCTCAACATCTTTCTTAAACTGAGGGGCCCGGAACTGGACACAGTACTCAAGGTGCAGCCTGACCAGTGCCGAGTATAAGAGGATGATAACTTCCCTAGTCCTGCTGGTCACACTATTCCTGATGCAGGCCAAGATACCATTGGCCTTCTTGGCCACTCAGGCACACTGCTGGCTCATGTTGAGTTTCCTGTCCACCAGCACTCCTAAGTCCCTTTCCACCTGACTACTTTCCAGCCACTCTGTCCCCAGCACAGAGCTCTGCATCGGGTTGTTGTGTCCAAAGCATAGAACCCGGCACTTGGACTGTTAAACTTCACGCTATTGGAATCGGCCCATCTCTCCAGCCTGTCAAGGTCCCTCTGTAGGGCCCTCACACCATCCAGCAGGTTGACACTTCCTCCCAGCTTGGTGTCATCTGTGAACTTGCTGATGAAGCACTCAATCCCCTCATCCAGATCATCAATGAAGATATTAAACAGGACTGCACCCAGCACCAGTCCCTGGAAAGGAGCAGGTTAATTTTTATCTCTATCCAAACTCAAATTGCCAGGAAGTCACAGTGACAAAAACAAGTTTTGATAGAAAAGGAAATCGTTTTTGTGCTTGAAAAAGAGAAGAACTATAAAAAGTCACAGTTAAAAGGGGAGAAAAGTAAAATATGATTTGACCTTGTTCTTTCAAGATGAGACTCGGGCGTGAAACTGCATCGTGGGCTGAAACTCTTCCATTTAATGATAAATCTTCTGACATGCTCCCACCAGCTGCTCCTGTAGATTGGAAATGAACAACGGGGAAAAATATGGTATTTTCTTACATGATGCAACAAGATGTTGTACTTCCTGGCCACATATAAAATGAATTTACAACGGAAACATGCCAGAAATGCCTGAGGGGAACACTCACCATAGCAGAACACTGAGATTTTTTTTCCTCTAGCACTCAATAATGGGATGAATGTCATTTTTCTTAAAACAAGCTCAGGACAGATGGCTGGAGAGTGAGCTCAAACTTCCATGTTTCATAAGGCACATTGGGAAAATGTTACAGTGTAACCAGATCTCATATGCACATACCTCCCCTGTCACACACACTAGGATAACTCTCAAGGTTATTTATTGCACCAACCCCCTACAGGGATGACATTACGAAATTAATATTACTACTGTGAATAATTGAATAATTTTCTTTGATTCTAGTTACTCTTGCTTTCTGCTAACACCTGCATGTCAACGTTGTTCATCACAGAAGGGACTGGCAACGTTTCACACTTGGTGCAGTGGGTAGTTTTAATATCCTCCAATCAAAGGGAAAAATCCAACATGACTCCTTTTAGCTTTTAAGCTATGCAATGGATTTGTGAAATATTTGAGCATGGGGCTACCAGGGCCCTGTCAAGGTCACTGTGATCTATAAAAACACTCCCACTATGCTGAAAAGATGTGAGCAATCAGAGCTGCCTGTTAGCTCAAAGAATGGAGAAGAGAAACAGCCAGTCAACAGTGAACTGACCTGCGCCAGAACTGGCAGCACAGAGCAGGAGCTGATGGAGAGCTGTGCAGGGACAGGGGCAGATCCAGGTGCTCATTGTAACAGTGCAAACCTGCCTTTCAGCATAAGCAACAGTTTACACACGGAAGAGGAGTAACCACTGCTGAGGATTACATTGAGAGACCTGGAAGATGTTAATGCCTTAGTAAGGGCTCTTCGCCTCAGTGTCAGCTCTTCCACAGTGATGCACATACACTCTCCCAACCACAATGCTATCGAAAGCCTCCATCCTGGTTAACATTTCATCATTCGCACTCTGGGAATTATCGTTTCCTCTAGACATGCTGACAAAGCTCATTGTTTATTGCTCACAGCATGTCAGAACTGCTGGTTTTCCTTCGCACTGCAAGATGTTTGGAAAGCCACATGCTTTTCTGGAGCTGCCTCGGTCCCCTCTATGCCAGCCTCAACTGCAGCTGCACTCACTTTCGCCCAGAATACCAGATCCTGTTCATGAGGAGCCAGAGCAAAGGGGAGTGTTATCTTCAGACTGATGAAACAGCATTGGATTTCATGTAATCACAGCCAGTTCCTCCTGGCAGCTACAGGTACAGCCTTTTCAGTAGAGATGGCTTGCCTTTTCTGTCTTGCTCCCTTCTGAACCCACGGATAAGCCTGTCTGAGAAGAAGGCCAGGTAGGGTGAAGATGTGGCCATTGTGCTGTTCCTCCACCCAGGGGAGGTACATGGGGCAGATGAGCTCGAAGGCACAGGACACATCTTCCACAAGATGGAGGTTCCTCTGTCTCCGGTGATTGCTCCAGAGGCTGGAATGCTCCCCCCATGGTAACCCTGAAGGGACCAGTCCAGACCAGGGAGGTAGAAAGGAAAGAGGGTGGAAAATCAACAACTGGTTTGAAGGGGGTTTTAGGAGAGCAGAAAACTCCTGAGGGTCATTGCTGCTGATGACAAACAACAGCCCGACCACAGGGCCACAGACAGGTGTGTGCTGCTGGAACTGCTGCCTTACCTGGCTCCCCACCAACACCTCCCTCTGTCTGGCATTGCTACCTCGTCCTCACAAGTCCTGTAGATGTGACCCATCTCTTACAGTTTGTTAACCCACATTTTATTTGCATCACGCTGGGTCTGTCCAGGTGATCAAACAAAAGACATATTTTTATTTTTGTTGTTGTTTTCATTGTTCAATTGCTATGTCCTTTATTAGTGCTTTGTTTTTCCTGTGAGGAATAATTGCTGGAAACTTGGATAGGATCCTTTGTCTCATGCTAGAAAAGGTAATAAAATCCTGGGAACCCAAAATGCCTCTCTGCTGTTTTCACCAAACATCTTTTCCCATCTTGAAAAGTGTATCTTCTCTGTTCTGATTTGTTTCTTGATTTCAGGGAAGGTTTCTTCCTGACCTGCCAGCTTTTGCCCTGCCCAGTGAACTCAGGAGTTTGAGAAGCTGTGACTAAGGGCTCAGAGGGCTCTGCAGACCTTACTCCTGCTCCCTGCCACATTCCTGACTCTCCTTGCAGTTAGAAGGAAGCCACTTATTTCCTCATTGCCCCAGGTTCTCCCTCTGCCACCTTATGATATAATGTTTACTTATCTTTTCAAAGTATTTTAAATCTCTTGGAGGAATGCATTATAGACGTGTATTCGTGTTATGGCTGTCCTCGGTTGTGTAACTTTGAGAACTGACTTACGTAAGGCCGGCTCCTCTGTTCCCTCTCTGACCCCCACGCATTGTCCTGTTGCTGCCTCCTGCCACAGCAATCGTTAAGCTTCCGTTTCCCAGTATCCCCCGCAGGCTCCTACCCAGACCTTGGGCAAAAACCACCCAGTGCCCTCTACATGAGTCCAGAGACGGGCAGCTTTGGATTCAACAGTCCTGCTGCCTCTCTCTCCACACCTCTATTGAATACGCCCACGTTAGAGTCCCACTTGGAGTTTTCAGAGGCTCCAGAATGACTGCCATGATCTCACAGCCCCCTTTTCTGCCATTTCTGAAGTACTCAATCAGCAACAAAGCATAATATTTCCTTATCACTATAACACAAGGAGGACACTTGTAACCTTTTACCTCTGCACTTTCTAAGGTGCAGCTTTTGCAAGTTGAGCAGGACCATGAGAGCAGTCAAGCACTAACCTAGAGCAGAGCGTATTTGATGGTGTGAAGACTGCAGATTCCGATAAGAATGATGCAGCTGAATGCTGATGCTTCTGACTGTGTCCTATTTCCTCTGTGCAGCAGTTTTCTTTTTAGTGGGTAAGTTAACTTTTTTGTTCCTTTTATTTTCTGCCATGCCAAAACACCTATTTTCAGCAAGACCAAAGGCTGTTGAAACAGCAGGTACTTGAAATAACGCCACCACATAGGAGCTTTCACTAAGCGGGCTGGCAACAGGAACCCGAAGGGTACAAACCAGTGGGACTCCTCCACGCTCTTCCTCATCTTTCTCCTCCTCTTTTCCTAAAGGTTATCACTTCCTATCCTTACCATTTTCTGTGAAACAGCTGTCAGGCCTCGTGCCAGAGATGACTGCATTTTGAAGACCAGTGAATGCGTTGCCGTACTGCTGCCAGGCACGGATCTTGTGTGCATTCATTCACCTTGGCTTCTCAAATGGCTCCACTGGACTTTGGCAGTGCAGCTCCAGCCTGACCCCAGCATAAGAGATCTGAGCCCACGCCTCTGTTTTTTGGCATTCAAAAAATGTAAAGTATGTGTACATATGTACCCGTACATTCTGCCATCCTGTTAACTCCTGCCTCATACAGGTGCTTGCTCTCTCCTGGCCAGTTATTTAGATGAGAACTGGTGACTAATAGAAGCAATTTTTCGGAAACTTGCTGTTCCTGAGTGACCAGCAGCAAATTGCTAATGACTGACATTAGAATGACTGTTCTTCACAGAGGAACAGTTGAAAGCCCGCTGTCCACAGCATTTATTACATTGAACACCCCCTGCTTCCCAATACTGGCACCTCCCATTTATCCTGGCTCCCACTTCCCTCCTTTCCCTGGCATATCTGTAAGGGTAAGCACACCAAAATGCAACAACCTCTTATTTGTTTACCCAAATATGAAATGTGACTTAAAACACTTCAGTACTGTGACCTTATAAACTAAGCAGGCAAAATATTTAAACTAAGAATGCATTGTAGGGAGCAATTCTGCACTGCTCAGGAGAGGGACTGTAGGACTTAATAGAACGTTTCCATCGCTGACATTTCTGAGTCATGATGAATGGAATTTCTTAGTATTTGAAAGAGGAGAGGGGCACACTTAAAGAGACTAGAAAGGACTGCAGTGTAAAATCTTTGCACTATAAAAAAAGGCAGCCTTGGGTTTTATTGCCCCTGCGGGGAGTCTCCTGTGAACCAAACACTAACTAAATCAAATAAACATTTCTGAATTAAATCCATCTTCTCTTTAGCTTCTCTTTAAACTTTAAAAACCCCAGTAATTTTTTGAATCACTGTGCATGGTTATACCTGCAGATGCCTTTTGAATGTGATAGCAAAAACATTTAAACTCATACTGTTTCCCAAATGAGCTAATTATATCACCTGTGCCAGTGACTCTATTTGCAGGGCAGTAAACAGAGGCCTTTATTGTTTGCTGTTCACGGGGCTGTGCACAAGAATGAGCTTAGTCTGTCTCCAGAGATATACACCAACCTCACTGGCACCAGAAATATTACACCAGCCTAAATCACTGCAGGTTTTCCATGCTGTCACTGCCTCCCCGGCTCTAATTTGGTGACGGCAATCTCTGCTCACTGCTGTGCTGATACCATTTGAGTCACGGCCCCTTCTCTACTTCTGCTGCTTCTGAAAAGAAGCTAACAAGTGCAGCTTGGGCGTGTTCTGAACGGTTAAGAGATTCCCACACCTAAGAGGGTATATGGGCTCAGATGTCTGCTTTACTTCGCAAGCAGATGTAGAGGTGAAAATCCTTATGTGGGCTTGTAATATCCTTATCTCAAACCCTCCAGGAAACTGAAGGCATGTAAGTGAGTGATCCAGACATTGAGTAACTGGGCTCTTCTTGCAGACACTGAAATCTGCTTAGAAAATCCACAAGAGAGAAAAAATCCGAGTGGATATGAAATACTGCAGTTTGGGCAAATGAGCTGTATGAGTGTTGGGGTACAGCCACCCTACGGGGGGTTAGGGTAGAGACCCTGACAATGGCATCTCTGAGCAGAGCTCTTTGGGGAGAGTGTCCGGTCACCTCCCACCTCATGCATTTATGTTCTCTTCTCATCTTTCCCTTTCTGTCACACAATCCTTTCCTCTTCCTCTTCTTCCCACTCCTTCAATTTAACATTTTATAATATCTCTGGGGCTAATTCTGCAATTGTTGAGTGGCATAGGAGCATTAGGAAGACATTTAGCATGTTTGGATGTGATTTAGGAGGTGAAAAGCCATGTGAAGAGCAGGCTCTCAGTAGCTTGTGGGTCACAATTTGAAAACATTTTGAGGCAAGCACAGCCCAGGCCATTTAGCACCAAGAGCTCCTACCGAATCTCCTCGTTCAGGTGACTGATGCTTTTGCAAGGAACAGGAGAACTCAAGTTTTCTTTCACTGTTTTTTGGCAGCTCTAGGGAGGCATGGCTGCCTGCTTAAAGATATTTTCCACACTGCTTATCTTGACTTTCCTCTTGAGTGCCACATGTCTGTTGTTTCCCTCAGCTCAGCTATCGTCCTTAAGGGGACTTAGCCTAGGAGTAAAACACAGATCTAAGCAGCAGTGATTAAACCCCAAAATGTTTTAGGCACCCTGCTGTTAGTGATACTGGGTTCAAATGATTTCCCCTCCTCTCAGCCTTCTCTCTCTCAGCATGATGCCACTTGGGATCCAGGTGAGCTATGCCAACACAGGAAGGATGGAAGGGTCCCACTGCAAATCATATCACTAAAAATGTTTTGTAATGCCTGCCCCAGTTATGGCCAAAAGATTTCCTTTTCCTGTGTTACTATCAACATGTTTAGTTCTTCATCCCATCTATTCCCAAGTCCTGTCAGTGAATGGTTGGTAGCTCATCTCATTTCCTGGTTTTGATTTCTCTTTCTTAGGTGCTAGCACAAACAGAAAGCCTGAATCATTGTTGATTTCACCCCTTCCAAAACATTTTCACTGATATTTTTTCCCCCACTGTAGTCAACTCTTTATTATTTCAGTCTCTTTGTCCACATCAAAATTGCTTATGTGGCCATGCTGGCTTCCAGTCTGGCTACAAGTCCCCCTTCAACGGCTTTTGAGTCTTTTTGATGCATTTCAGCCCAATTTGATGGCAGGGCAATAGTCTCAGAAACAATCGTGTTCCCACAAAGTCTGTCAACCCAGACAGTATGGCAGAGGAGAGAGAACCACACTCATGCCGCCACTGAGCAAACATTATTGTTTCCCTTGGCAGCTGGTAACAATTGGCCAGCCGGCACTGACTGCTTCTTGCACTGCGGACTTGTGGTCCACAGAGTGAAAGGAGAAGATGAAATCAATGCAGCAGGGACAGATGTGGGGATTTAGGGAGCAGATTTGCTGGTAATCAGGTCTGGCTGCTCCCTACTCTCCCCGCAGGAATGGCTTTGTAGCTAAATTAAACCTACATTGTTTTATTTCCAACACATCGAAAGTTTGACTTTAGCCTCAAATGGCTTTATTTGTGTGGAGGTAAAGCCAGTACCTTAATATTATTTTAACAAAGCCTTCTGAAATGCACATACATTTCCAGTCAGCCGAATTCTTCCTTTTCTTGCTGAATACTGAACATTCTTTTCTTCCCCTCATTGTTGTCTTTGGCTGTAGGAATTGTACTTTCCACTTTCACAAAAACTGTAGGAGCATTGTGAATGCCTGTGCTTTTCTTGAGCAGACCTTTTGCTTTCTAACAAAATGGTTACGCTAACTCACCTCATGCAAGGCCACTGTTCAGTACACAACTGTAAAGCACAAGGGGCTTATCTGCTTCACTTGTGCAGCTGCAACTGAAAATTAAACTCTCCTTTGTGTTTTCTAATAGAGTGTCACGGTGAATGGCTGGAAAGATGTCATGTTCTTCTTCAGTCAGCCGCATGTCAATGAGGTAGAGAAAACGATCTCTCTACAAAGAGCACAAAATTGCTTTGAGGTCCTTAAGGAAAACATGAACATGGTTACTCGTTATAGTCTGTCTTAGCAAATCGTTTCCTCCACAGTTGTAAGTAAAATATCTTAACTGGAAGTTTGTACAGCCAGGTGGTGGCATCGTAAGAAGGAGAGCTGTACAGTGTTTCACATTTTCTAATCAAATTATGTACTTTGATTAGTATCCCCTGACAGCACTCTCAGCAAAGAGAAACTGTCATTATTCCTATTACATGGATAGCAGAATTAAGTGATTTGTCCAGACCCTCCCTGGAAGTGGCAGAGTGGGCTACAGGAAGATTCTACCCTGTGTGTTGGTGCTCAGAAGAAGCAGGTTTTTTCATCCAGATTTAGAGTATTCTGACATTTCATTGAGAGCTGTACCCATTAAAAAGTTTGAATTTACAGAGTAAAGGGATAACAGTAGAATTTCCAACATCTTTAAGACTTTTAGGATGAGATTCCTAGGATGTCATGGTTGTTGGCGGAGAAGAGCAGATGGCAGCTGGGCTGGGCTGAAGGCAGCAGCACACCTGGTGTGGGACAGAGTACCTGCTTGGTCCCTGGGGCTGGCACCCACCATGGGTGCATGATGAGACTGTGAGAAGGGAGTGCCAATGTAAGCAGGGTGGGCATGGGTGTAAAGAGGGTGAGTGGGAGTAAGGGGTGTGTCTGTTTGTGTAGGTGTGAAGGGGGTGTGTGGGTGTAAGGGGTGTATGTGAATGTGAAGGGGGGGTGGATGTGTAAGGAGGTGCGTGGATATATGAGGAGGGTGTACGTGTGGGTGCAAGAGGGTTTGGAGGTGTGAGGATGGTGTGAGGGGTGAGTGTGAGTGTGAAGGAGGGGGAGGAGATTGTCCCGCTCTGCTCTGCACTGGTGAAGCCCCACCTCAAGTACTGGGTGCAGTTTTGGGTGCCACAGTATAAAAAGGACATAAATCTACTGGAGAGAGTGCAGAGGAGGCCACAAGGCTGGCGAAAGGTCTGGAGGGAAGTTGTAGGAGTGGCTGAGGTCATTGGGTCTGTTCAGCCTGGAGGAGACTAAGGGAGGACTTCATAGCTGTTTGCTGCCTTCTCATAAGAGAGGGAGGTGAAACAGGTGCTGAGCTCTTCTCTCTTGCGACCTACGACAGGACCCAAGGGGATGGCAGGAAGGTGTGCCAGGGGAGGGTTAGACTGGATATTAGAAAGAGGCTCTTCACCCAGGGGGTGGTGGAGCACCGGCACAGCTCCTCAGGGAAGCGGTCACGGCACCGACTCTGCCAGTATTCCAGCAGCATTTGGCCAATGCCCTCAGACACACGGGGTGAGCGTGGGGGTGCCCTGTGCAGGGACAGGACTTGGACTCGGTGGTCCTTTTGGGTCCCTTCCAACTCCGGTGATTCTGTGAGGGGGTGAGAGGGAGGTGAGTGGTGTGCGTGGGGGTGTGTGGGGCGCCCGTCTCTCTGCCTCTTTAACCTCCTCACCCCCCACTCCCCCACCGGAAGCGATCGCTCCGGGGTCGCGCGCGGCGCACAAGATGGCGGCGGCCTGGGCGGCGGAGGTTGGGTTTGTGTTCTCCGCGGCGGCGCCCTGAGCGGCGCAGGGCCGGGCTGGGCCCTCCTGTCGCTCTCGGCACAGGTGAGTGCGGCTGGTAAACGGGCTGGGGCCGCCGTGAGGGCGCTGCCCGAGGCCGGGGTGCGGGGCGAGGACCGCGTGAGGCCTGGGATCGCGCCCTGAGAGAGTGGTGCGGGACCGAGACCGGGGCTGTCTGTGTGTGTGCGTGTGTGTGTGTGCGTGTGTGTGTGTGTGCGCGTGTGTGTGTGCGCGTGTGTGTGTGCGCGTGTGTGTGCGCGTGTGTGTGCGCGTGTGTGCGTGCGCGTGTGTGCGTGTGCGCGTGTGTGTGCGCGTGTGTGTGCGCGTGTGTGTGCGCGCGTGTGTGTGCGCGCGTGTGTGTGCGCGCGTGTGTGTGCGCGCGTGTGTGTGTGCGCGTGTGTGTG
>VWPV01014565.1:0-25902 GCA_013389885.1 Geococcyx californianus | reverse complement strand
GCGCGTGTGTGCGCGCGCGTGTGTGTGCGCGTGTGTGTGCGTGCGTGTGTGTGTGCGCGTGCGTGCGTGTGCGTGCGTGTGTGTCTGTGTGTGTGTGTGTCTGCTTGCCTGTCTCTCTCTCTCTCTTTATCTGTCTGTCCGTCCGTCTGTGCGTGTCTGCCTGCCTGCTTGTCTGTGTCTGTCTGTCGGTCTATGTATCTGCCTCTCTGTGCCTGCCTCCCTGCCTGCCTGTCCATCTGCTAGTGTCCGTCTCCGTGCTGCACCGAGGACCCGGTGAGGCTCGATGCTGTCACTTCGTCCCTGGTCCCATTGTTTTCAGGCAGAGCAGAGTCCCTGTTTGTGCCCAGCACACCCGCAGCCAGTCGGGTTCTAGCTGTGCTCCCCATTTTCCGTGCCCGCCATCACGTCTACCGTTGGAATCCAGCAGGATTCGCGCTCTGGCAGAGCTCTGCTCTGACCTTGTGTAGAGAGTGTGGGGCGCGTGTCAGAGCCCGGCGTGTGCCGTTCCATAGCCGGGCTGTCCCAGCGCAGCCGTGGCCGCAGGCAGCTGCATCCCAACAACGAACACCAGAGCTGAGCTGCGTGCACACCTTCACGCCGGTGCTCGTTTGTGCTCGTCCCTTGGAGTCCCCAGACTTTTTAAATCCCTACTTACGCAACGCGCGGTGAGGTTCCTGCCCAATAACAGGCAGCGAGCTTTGCATATATATTGCTGAGAGTTTACAGGGATGGGACCTCCAAGACAAACAGTAGTGGGCACGACTGTGGATTTAAACAGGGATGGAGTTGCTTTGATTTCCTGAAATCCAATTACTAGCATTACGCTGGTGGTGGCTGTTGCAGATCCAGATCTAACTGACTAGTCAAAGTAGCTGGAATCCGCTGTGGTTGTACTGAAACGTGCAAGTCTGGGGACAATAGATGACAATAGATGTTTTTTTCCTTTTAACGTTTGCATGGTCAGTATCACAGTGACCCCACCTAAATACAAGCATCAATTGTAGAGTAACAGCAAACTTGCTGGTGACCCATCACAGCTATTAGGAACACCCTCACTGCTATTTGAAGGTAAAACTGTTCTGTCTTGCTACACATGAGAACCTGTGTGAAGTGCCTCCTGTGACCATGAGTGCAGTTTCGACAGTGGTGAAAGTGCTGAGAATCTGCTGTGCAGCTGGGTGATCTCCTGGAGAGACAGAGGCAACGGATTCAGATTCAGAACAATTTCAATTCCGAACTCTTTTTCTCTCAAAAAAGATTATGTCTCAGTAATTAATTGCGCATCGATCAGTAATTCAGCTGCTAGGTTTCATTATGGTTACTCTTACCTAGTGTTGGTATCGATTTGTGACATCCACTCCCCAGGCTCCACACAAGCAGCCCTCAACAGCCTGCATTTATTTGTTCAGCTTGAGTCTCAGCATTGTGTGTTCAGATTCAGTAGATAATTGTTTATCTTGTAAATCACCCAATGGCTGTTTCGTCTTGAAACACTTAGAAATCCATTTGAGTTTCTCGTAATTACACTGTGCAGTCAGACAGCAATCTAAAGTTAGGACGGTGTTTTGGCAGCGATATGCCTGTTTTTCTAAAATGAGCACAGTTTCTGTGGTTAAATTTTCCTTTCATATAAATATAGATTTTATTGAGTGTAGGCCAAACTATTCCAGCCCCATTTAAAATTAACCTAAGCCATGTTTTAAATGTGATCTTCTAATGGTATTTCACTTATGCAGAAAACAGTGTTTTTAAGCTGATAAATGCTTTTGAAGTGTTTTTACAATTTATTTGTAAAAAACCCTCAGTTTATGGACTGGCTCAAATATGGCCTGATACTCGTAGTGTCTCTAATAAATAAAGCACTTGAGCCTGTACCTCTGAAATATGGAAGGTGGCTGTGCAGGAACTGTGAGTTCCTCTCACCAGGCAGCTGCCTTGTGACACCAAAACACGGTGAAATGCTTGCTGCTCCTCCAGACTTCCACACGAATGCTGTTCTGGAGATCACTGAAGTTTTTCTTGGTCATCTGTACTTTGGGCAGACTTTGGTTGCCCTTCCCTGTTGGAGAGTTAGAACTGCAAATAGCAAGGGTTAAGCTTTGTGTAGAGGGTGTTCAGCATTGTGTGTATTTGAAACAGAACTGGGGATGGGTCTGAATTGATCTATGGGTGGCTCTTGCAACTCCTGGAATTACTGCTAAATGTCAGTAGTTTTGGTTTATAGAAAAGCATCAATTAAAAAAAAAAAAAGGAAAAAGAAGGCCCAAACTGTTGCCAGTCTTCTATCTCTTTTTACCAAAATGCAGGAAAAGGGTATCTGCTGTACCTAGAAAGTGTTCCAGTTGGCAGAGTTCAGAGCTGCAGCGAGTCAGTCCTCTGGCAGGCTTCTCCTCAAACAGAGCCTTCCTATAGATTGAACGCAGGGTGAGGTGCTCGCGCAGCCAGATGTCAGGGCAGGTGTCGGAAGAGGGAGGTGAGTTGTGTGGGTTTATGGAGAGATGCTAGTTAGCTTTGGCATGCTGTTTCTTTAGTGAAAACTGCTTAGGAGGGAGGTGCTGTCCCAGTTTGGGACTGTGAGAAATCTTAATTTTTCAGGTGCTATATTTCATTACTCAGGACTAGATCCTTCTGGGTGTTAATACATGAATGTCCAGGATTCATGTTTCTATTCAGCTCATGAATTCCACTCCTTATCAAGATTGTGTTTCGTGACCAGCTGGAATGTGAAGAGCATTGGTTTGAAAAGCTGGTAGTACACTAGCGAGGGTATGCAGCAGCAGACGTACCGGTGGCTGGGAAAGCTTGCGTTTCTCCAGTTGCTGCAGCTTGTGCGTTTACTTTTACGAAAAACGGAACAAATGCTTCTTAATTTCACTCAACCATTCTTCTCATAAACAGGACTAACTCTCACCCAGAATTTGTGCAGCCCAGTGGGAATTTCTCAAGTGTTGGTTCACAGTAACATGTTTTGTGCTCATTGCAAAACAACTTTTAACTCTTCTGGTAGCATAAAGCCAGGAGACAGTGGTGACCGCATGCTGATCTGTAGAAGTTAACCTTTCAAAATGAACCAAACTGCAGACGGGCTTCCAGCTTTCCAGCTCTGGTCAGGACCTGGAGCTTGGTCCTAATGTTGCTGCATACATGTTTTAGATTGCGCATCAGCCAGGTTATGTGGGAAGTCATCACTCAGTTCTTTGACAAAGCCAATGGATTTCTCAAAGAGCCAAGCTGGTAGAAGCGACACCTGGGAAGTCTCTCTTGGGGGTCTGTCCATTTTTTATTTCTCTCCACTCATGGAAAGCCTCCTTCTCTTGAGTACAACATCTCGGAAAGGATGAGACAATGCACTCATGCCAACGTTGTTGAGCCAGTCTGTTGCAGAGCCTGGTAAGGGAAGGCTGTTTGTTTCTTCCAGCCTCCTGCACAGGCAGTAGCTCTCCTCAGGTCTTCCCTCTTCAGTGTGAAAGCACCACTCAGTCTGTCAGCTCAACTAGTGAATTCCCTTAGAATTGTTTTAGGCATTCCTTTCAAGGTCTCTTGCCCAGGTCAGTCAAATTATTCTTGGACAAGTACAGATGATGCACTGCCGGTGATGTAAATGTGTGTGATTCATCATCAGATAGTGGAAACAGTTAATGTCCTGGGAATTGGCGTGTGTTTTGTGTTTGGAAAGAGGGTGTTTGGTTTGGTTTAATCTCTCAAATAATTGCATACCACCTAGGAAGATATGTCCTGGGTGCATTTGATCCTTCTAAACTTTAGAGATAGTTTTTAGGGAAGGATTGACCTTGCTGCCTTTTGTGCTGTCTCTGTGAGATGGACAGATGTTGTGCTAGAGTTTGCTTAGGTAACTACTTGTGAGTTGATCTGATTTACAAGTGTTTGCACTCATCCGTTTCTATCATTAGCAGTGACAGAGGGGGTCTCTCTCCCAGAATTATGGCTTTGCTCAGAGAAGTCTGTTATTTTGTTCAGGACATCAAGTTTAAATTTCCACTCAAATACCAAGTTTTAAATAAAATCTTGACACTTACCTGCTATTTCTAGTGCTTTCATGTGTCTGCTTGTTATAAAAGGGATGCTCCATTACTTTTTCATAAGTGATTGTGTCTTTAGATAAATAAATGTAAAGCAAAATGTACTTAGAACAGTCATTTTTTTAAAGACTGCTTGTCCATAGTTTTGTTCCACAAGTGCTGGGCATGTGGAATGAAGCTCGCTTCCAACAGAAGGAATCAGCGCCGTGAGTAGAATGCTATCAGGAGTTTGCACGTTAGAAAGAAGGAAGGATCACATTCCTGACTCCATCTCTCAGTGTGTGTTGAGAGTTAGTTGAAAAAGATGTGTTTAGGGCAGACTTTTGCTTAAGTTTAGATACATGGCATTTATTCATAAATGTAAAATAAGCAAACCTTAACCTATAGGGAAACCCTCCAGCAGCTGAGGGTTTCGGTGTGGTGTGTTATCTATGTGCAGTAGTAACACAGGTGATAAAGTTTGCTGGGAGCATCATGAAATAACATCTTGGCCAGGGGATACCCAGAGATGGAAAACAGTGGCTGCAAGATCTTGTACCTGGATTTCCACAGGGTACAGGGTATGTTAAAATGAAAACTTCCAGCAGTGCTGAAATGATCTATCTGGCAGAAGAGTGATGTTTTAATGAATGCTTGTAGCATGGCAAGGGGGAAGAGGAACCAGCAGTGAGCACTTGTTCATCCCATGAAAACTGCAGTTTCTGCCATAGCTTGCCAGCTGTGTAGCAAAGCATTTACAGCCTGGAGAGGGATTATGTATTACAGACTTAAGAGCCAATGCCTCTGATTGACCTCAGTATCCTGTAAGATTCCCATTTCCTGGATTTTTGCATGTGGTACCTTAGTTCTTCTGCGTCAAACTGGTGCAGGTCTGCTGCACTTAAGGACTTGGGATTTGGTGTAGATGTGGAGTGGCCCACCTTTAGGAGCTGCATCTCCTGTGCAACTCTAGTGCCTGTGCTTTCTCAGGAAAAGTCATGGATTGCTTTCTGCCAGTGCCTCCAGTGATGTTAATGTTGAGAGTGCAGTTACGCAGAACACTCATATCTGTTTTGGGATCTTGCCGGATAAGGAACCGTTGCTCTCTTGTTCTTAACTAGGTGATTGTTTTCTTCCTAATGTCTCTCCTCTAAGCTGAACCTTGCTAAGAGCAATCAGATTTCCACCAGGCATGTGCTGAGAAGGGAGGACAGAAAGCGCAGTTAATGTTGGAATGAGATCTGGAGAGAAGCAAAACTGCGGGCAAGTATTTTTCCTTTTTCTGAATGTTAACCTCCAGCCATGTTAATAATATTTCTACGAAAACATTACTGGGGCAATTTAAAGCAAAACTTTAGAACTGTTATATCCCACATGGCATGAAATATTCCTGCTTTTTTTTTTTTTTCACTGTATATTAACTTCTTACACAGAAAGTAAATGAATTTTAGGAAGAATGTTATACATAATCCATTTGAGACATTTACTGTTAACGAAATACCAGCTGTCAAAAAAATGCAGCCAATGTTGAGTTATATAAAAAACATTGTAAAGGAAATATTTATCAAGGAAAAGTGGACTAATTAAAACACTTTAACTATTTTTGCTCCAGAAGAAGGTTAGGGCAGTTCTATATAAGCCTCTTCTAAATGCCATCATTATTAAAATCTGCCAACTTATTTTTTCAGGAGAAGCTCACTTAGGTAAGTTGTTCTTTAATGTAGAATAGAAGTTTTCTGACTACAATGTAAGGAGAAAAAAAAAAAAAGAAATATTTGGAGTCATTATACCTTATTGCCTTCAAATTCTAAAAGCTAGCTTTCATTGATTCTTCTTGAGGGACACTATTTATATCAAAAAGAAAATGGGCTATGCTTTAGGGTTTTCAGATTAATGTTTTTAGCTGAAAATTGGTTCTTTTATGAGCATTTAATAGCCCTAGGAGACATTATTTTGCTTCTGTAGAGTAAAATAGTGAAGTGCATATAAAAAGCTATGTGAATCAGGCATGCGAAACATTGAATATGATAGGATTTGCTCTTCTTTTAATCCAGTCCAGCTTGCTGGCTTGAAGGAGTTGCACACTGAATGTGCAGATTTACTGTAACGACTTGAAACATAAGCTTGGTGTTTAATTACCTCTTTGCTCTTTTCCTGTTTTATCTGTTGATGCTATTGGATCTGCCCCGAAGCGTAACACATACAGAACAGTTGTGTCTCTCTCCTTTCTAGGCAACGCTTCCATTGCTTTTTCATTAGGTACTGACGTTGAAGAGGATGCCCAGGTGTTACGATTATGCAATCCTCTTAAATGTTGAGGTTTGGATTTCAGAAAAATACAAATATCGTGTATGGGAATGCTGGGACTTCCTCTGCTCAAGATGTCCTTCCTTTCATTATAGTTATTTTCTGGAAATATATGGAAATTGGTGTGTTTTCTTTTTTTTTTTGAAAATGTTGAAATTGCCTTTCTCAACATCCATGATTGCTACTGAGACGAGCAGCCATTCCCCAAAACTCCCTCCATGTTCTCATGATCTCAGACTTCATTAAAACACAAACAGGAACATAGGTACCACATGGTACAGGGGCAGAGTTTTTCCTTGTAACCCACGTCTCCCATTTGAAGTGACAGTCAGTAATTCTATTAACACGTTACCCTTGCCCCCCCCCCATAAAAAACCCTTACTCTTCTCGGAGGCCTGTATTTTAGGAATGCCTTAAAGATTTAAGGAATGTGGGCTGTAGAACTCATATTCATTTTACGTGCTTGATGGTGTTTTCTGAACTGAACAAAGGACTGAAGATGATCACCTGAAGGCTTCTTCAGTTCAATGTAACGTTGTTATTAACAGTAACTAATTGTGGTTCTTTTATTGAACAGTACAGTGCCCCGGACTTTAGCTGTGAGTGCAGCACGCTGTCCTTGTGCTGCAGATGGCCCCATGGCAAGGTGGTGCTCTCCTTCACATGAGTTCCAAGGCTGCTGTTTCTGATCTACCTGCTTTTTAAGGCTGGAGTGAGTGATGGTGTGCTAGGGTTCCGCAGGGTCACTTCCTCCGAGACTGTGCTTTGATGGTAGTCTTGTTTATCGTCTGCAAAACGAGAGATACCTAGGACCAATGCTGCCTCCAGAGAGCAGTAACCGGACTGGGTTCCTAAACACATAGGAGCACTAACTACATCAGGGCTAGAAAAATATCCATCGGTATTCCAGGTTATTTCTTCAAAACAATTAACAATCATATGTGATTTTTCAGTCTGAGTTATACAGATCCTACTTTGTCTCGCTTAAATCGTGCTTTTGTCTAGAGTGACATAGTTCTTGTGTATTCGCTGTGTGTGATTGCTACTGTTCCGAGGAGGAACATCTATCAGCTTGGATTCTGAGATTTCCTTCGTAGCAACTCTTGTGATGATTGTATTGGACTGCTTGTTTCAGTCTCAGTCTGATGCCTCTGCAATCAAGATGAGAGATGTTGATCCGATGCCTTTCTTCTCAGAAATTAATACTGAACCACTGTGCATTGATGAACAACTTCTGTCTAATTGGTGATAAGTTTGCCCGATCTTTGCTGAATTTCACAGTCAAGGGCAACCTAAAAATGAAGTTGAAGTTGTTTGATCTAAATATTTATTAGTCTCTTATGACGTAGAGAACAAAACAAAGCTTGTTTGATGAACTGGTAGGCATCCTTACAAGTGAGTAACTTGGAGAGATGTGTGAAGCTGGGGGCTTCGGTTTTATCGTAGTTTACCATAGTTGATAGTCAGTTAAATCTTTTCTTCAGCTGTTGATCGAGGACACAGTAATCGTCTTTACGGATAGACCTAATTACAAGTTACAGTTAATGTCCTGAATTCCCTGCCAGTGAGAAACAGTACTCCTTTAAGCACTTTTAAAATAGGAAATGGGAGGGAGGGGCAGGATTTATCATTACAAAGTGTGTTTTTTATGTGTTCTGCATAATGGTAAATGACTAAATTGTGTTATCAAAATATATAACAAATTTACCAAAATTATGAGTTATGGTTGTTCTTTAATTGAGCATCTTGCAGCTGAGTTGAGCTGGTTCTTAATGCGTAGAAAACCCTACTTTCAGTTTAAAAGGGTCAGTTATGATACAGCTGGATGCAATGTTCCATCTCTCTGCTTGATTTCTTTGACAGTATAGAAACTGAGGTGGAAAGCTCTGAAGAGAAAGGCTTTGCCTCCATGAAGTGTTATGGGACAGCAAATAGATAAGTCCTGCTAGCCATGTGGTGTTGAATGGCAGCTAGCCATTCTGAAATATTTTGAATTCCTAGCATTCCCGAACAACTGGAGAAGAATCCTTTTTTGATATCCCTTCTAAAAAGGATTAGTATTTATTTTTCTTGTAGTTCAGTCTAAGAGTTTCAGTGAAGTGTCAGGAAATTGTTATATTTTTCCATAGTGACCAATGCAGTCAAATCTGATTTGAAGCCAAGGGTCTGTTACCAGTATAAGGGAATTATTCTTGTGGTTCAAGGTGACACCTCTCATGCTCGCCTTCTCCTTCTAGAACCCCTTTGCAGCAGCATAGGCAGGAAAGCTGGAGCAGACGGCCTCTAGAGATCCCTTCTAACCTCAGCCTCACTGTGTGGGTCTGGTGTGCAAATGTCACAGAGTTGTTATTGGTTTGGGATCACCTATAGGTGATTTGCAGGGGAGGATGATGGTGCTCCCTTAAATAAAAGATGCATTACTTATTCCTTTAAAGCTCTGGTCAGCTTCAGAGGAGGCAACTACTTCACTTACAGGGAGCTGCAGAATAAGAGGAGTTATTTGGGAAACAAAATTCCTTTCCTGATTTAATCTTAGGAATTGTGTGAATTGAGAATGGAAACGATAGTTTTAGGTGCTGTTAGAGCAATTTAAATGCACATTGTGACTAAGCCACTGCAGGAAAATAGTGTTTTTCTCTGGGGGAGGAAGGACAGAAGCACTCGCTGCATACTCTGTTGTGCTGTAGGCCCTTTCTCCTTGAGTAATGGTCCTGCACTGCAAGATGCGGAGAAGTGCTTTTAAACACAGGAAAATGTGGTTGTTAGGTCACAGAAAAATAATAGCTTTCAAGAGCATGCATAGATCAGAAACAGTTTCTCTCACTCTTAATTTTCGTTTCATTTTGAGAGTAACAGTTTAAAGAAAATTATTAAAAAGTGACTTTGCTTTAGGTTACAGAAACCTGCTCATGTCTGTAATGGAAATGCTCCCTCTTGAAACGCTTATTTATTTTCAGAAGTTTGGAGTGCCTCGATTCAGTGCCTCCAAAACGTGCCTATGCATTTTAATGGGCCTTCTTGTTGCACTGTTAAATGAAACACTTTTATGGGCACAAAAACATTTACCTCACCTGTTTTGGTGTGCCAGCAGTGGGAAGAGTAAGATTAAAGGCTGTGTAAGGTCTATGCAGAGAGTTCTGGGGTCGTCCCCCACTTCTCATTTATCTCATGTTGTGGGAAAACAGTGACTAAGTGATCATGGTGATGAAGTTCTGGCGCCAGAGCAGTGGGTTTGGAGACTGACACCGGTGTACCCAGCAAGGTGTAGATTTGGACAGTTTGCAAATCAGCAGCTTTGGCTGGCTTCTTCACATGCGACATGGGACTTGTGGGCTAATGTACAGGCAACGTCAGTGAGAAAGGTCACTTCTTAAGGTAACCTGGAGTGCCTCGAACGGAATTGCAGAAAAAAAGACTGTAAATACAAAAACTCTTTGATTAACTTCTCCTTTTGAGACTGTCCTGACCTTTATTGAGCTCCCTTGGCTGGTGTTTTTAGAAGACTTAGTATTCTTTCCTTTCATTAGAAAGGGTTTATTTGTGTATTTGCTTCTCCGTGTTTCATTGTCATCTCCTCTGCCATTTGATTTTCTTCAGCTGCAACAGCATCCACGTCTCTCAGCAGAGCTTCTGTAGCAATATTCTAGAAATGCATTTCTGTGAGCAGATGTTATCTTGGTGAGAAAAGGAAAATAAAGCAAACAAGTGAGAAAGAAAACAGCAAATCTGATAAGCACCTACGCAAACATTTGAAAGGGAGCATTAAGTTATTCCAATTAGTAGTAAGTCACTTCAAAACCAAAAATTAGCTGCATTTTCTTCTTTGAAGGTAATGACATTTAGTCAGAGTTAATGCAGGTGAATGACAGCGCTGGATTATTATTGTATAAAATAGTAGTGGCCAGTTGTGGTTCTTACACTTCATATTTTGGAGGAGAAGAAAGACTCTGGAAGTGGCTCAGACATTTTGCATTTGGGTGCTGGCACTGAATAAGGTACATTACAAATAATGCAGGCAATGGGAATACATTGTTGTTAGACTGGACTCCTCCAGTTGGCTCCTGTCTTTCCTTTGTTCACTCCTGTCTTTCCTTTTGACACCCCTGTGGTGTTAGTGACATCAGCTGTATGGGATTACAAATCATTTTGTACAAGGTGTCATTGGAGAGTTGATCTTTTACAGACCTGGTGGTGCCAGTTCTGCTGTCTATTCTGGCAGCTCCAGCTGCTCTCAAAAGGCTGTACCAGCAGTGCCTGACTGAACCCTTCTTTTCCCAGCTCCTGTCCTGCTGTTGCTGTGGCAGAATGGGAACTGCCTCTAGGAGGTAAAGGCAGATGAAATCTTAGCAGCACCCTCGCTGGCTGGCTGGCTCAGCAAGATCTTCTTGTCTTGGAGGGTCACCTTCTCAGGAGCATCCCTTGCTCTGTAACTGCACGAACAAACCGTAGATGTAAGATCTAATTTTATCCTTGTTCCTTTCTTCCTCTTTATTACTGTGTTCCCTAAAGCTGTTGAGTTGGCTTACAGAATTTGAGGTGCTGTTCACGGCTGACTGTGCTTTCTGGTAAGATGTTCCCTAAATAGAGAATTTTTCCTAAGAACAAAATACAGAGTCAGAGTTTAGACCTCTTAATTTTGCTTTAAAGAAACCAGAAGGGTGATGATGAGAACCACTGCTTGCTTGCCTTTAGGAAGGTGACAGGCTTTTCATCACCTCACTCTGACAGACTGCCTGCTGCGCACAGCCAAGGGGAGCTGACATGGGATTTGTACACTTGTTGTTCCAATGCACAAGTTGTCTGGTTGCTGCCATCCTTTCCCTTTGTGGATTTTGGGTGGGCAACATTAAAAGAAGGCATTAAAGAGAGCTGATAGAACAAAGGGATTAGGTCTGTTTATACGGGAGACAAAATTGGCTACTAACAGGTAAATGATGTGGAGAAGGATTTCAGCTCATGCACTTTATGGCTTAAGATAAATGTTAACAGGGAATAAACCTGCCATCACTGCCTGCTGCGGGCTTCTTGATGCTCCTTCTGAAGAAGTACATGGTTCAAGACTCTGTCAGCCAGGATGGCCAGGTGGGCTTGCTGTTGATTCAGTGTGGCAACTTTGCATGCTTTTCCACTGGCCATTTCTTTCCTCAACACCCTACAGGATAACAAAGTATCTTGGGTCAAGACACTAAATGTTCATTCTCCATTAATGTTGTTCTGTGAAACATAAATCAGGTCTGAGTTTATAGAATCCTTTCTTTCTTCAGCCTGGACAATTTTCCAGTTTTCTGAGGGCAGGCAGCCCAGCATATGCTCCTTCAGACAATTCCTCATCTTTCTTCTTTTTCCAGAATGAAAATCCAAAACCATAAGCAATGAGGGCCAAAATAACAAAGGAAAAGTGGGTGTTGCCACTTCTTGCCAGATTTTTGTAAATGTTCCTCTCTGTCCTGTCCCAGAATAATAACAAGACTTCCCAGAGAATCCACAAAATAAACCAGACTCTCAGCCGCTGATCTAATTCAGAGTGGATGCCACAACAGAAATGCTGTAGAACAAGTACTGTAAAGGGCACACTTCTATCTGACTGTTCAGGTTTTATTCATTAGGGTTGCAAGGAATTCTAGGGCAGCTGATGATTCTTGATGACCTCCAGCTCTTATTCCTGTTTCTAGGGCATCAGGTGGGTCAATGCTAGCCTCTCATTTGTTCAATGGTGACGAATCTTAGTGGAGACATGAGTGGAGAGATTCCGTAGCTTAGGACTGACTGGAGTGGAATAGTATTATGAAGAAACAGAAATGGAAATTCAGGGTGTGCAACAAGCTCCAGAGAGAGAGATCCCAGCCTCCATGTTCCTCCTCCAGCTTCAGAGACACAATTAGAAGCACTAAGTAGGGTGAGGGAGCACAGGAGGTTGTGAGATCCAGGAAGTGGTGAAAGCAGAACAGTGGTAGGTTGAGATACCAAGGCTGCTCTGGCAAAGATTGCTGTGGAGAAGCAGGTTCAGTAACCAGGAGTGAATGACAGCATGAGGGTCAGGAAGCAGGTTTTTAGAGCAATCATGAGGATGACACCTGCAGCTACAGAATAGCTGTTTGAGTTCCCTCTATACGAGATACGTGTGACAGGCATTAGGGAGGTTCACAACATCAGTTCTTTGGCTCGTTGAACACTGGTGGCTGGCTGCAGTTTCTGTCCACACAACTGATATGTGTCATGCAGTGGCTTTGCCAGAAGAGATTCAAAGAGGAGCTGAATCCTTGAAACCATCCCTACCCATGCGAGTCATGGTGGGACTTCTGACCTCCCTAAGAAGTTTTTTGAGGTTCTGAACTGTGACTGTTTTCTACAGGGCAAGTATCTATGAAGTATTTCCAGGTCAGTGACTGTCAGACTGCAATTCCCAAACCAGAGGGAACAGCAGCAGCCTGAACTGAGACAGGCTGGAATCTGAGCACCATGTCTGTGTAAGAACAGAGCTTCTCAGTTCCTATGCTTCTGTTTTGATTGTTGATTATTGATACAGTTTCTGTTTATTTTGGAGAGTGCAAAACCAAGAAACTTTGATTCATCGAGTCCAGGCAGTGTCTTATTGGAAGACTCCTGGAAAACCACACTTGTTCTAGAGGCAAACACAATGTCATTTCAGTAGCAGAATCCCTTTATGAGCCTCCTGGAAACAAATGTTTTGCACAAGGACAGAAGAATTCATTCAAGCAAATTACCCTGCAGTCTCTTTGTGGTTAACATTATTTGAGGAAGCCCTTTCTTGAGCCCTGTTCAGAATCCAGACAGAATCTGAGTGCTGTTCAGAAGCTGCAGAGGTTGCAAACACTTGCGCAGGTAAACGTATCACAGAGAGCACTGTATCTCAGCCTCCCGAGAAGCTGGGAAGGTCAGTATCTTCAGAGCTTCCAGCTGGCATTCCTGTCTGTTTTCCAAATGATTGTGCTCTCCATAGAACAGTGTATTGGCCTGGACAGCAAAGCAGCTTGCTTTTTCTTTCTGTAATAGCTTAAGATATTTACAGAGGAAAAAGGATAACTTGCCTAAGTAAAGTGAACTGCTAGTAGGGTTGTTGAGCACCTCTCCTCATCTATAGGGATCTTTCCCCCCCTCTGTGTCTTTAACAGTTGCAAGTTTTTGGGTTCTCCAGTGCAGGAAGAAAGACAGAAGGCTGGCTCAGGGTGTCAAGGAGGGACCCAAGACATCAGTCCCAGTGACTTTACTGGGACACTGACACATGTGCTTTCCAGATGATTGAGAACATAGCCATGAGAAGAACGTACTTCAGAAATTTCCACCTGCCAATTTGACATAGGACAAGAAGGAAACCATTCCTTTCCTGACAGTATGTCTGAAAACTGGAAGTGGAATGGTTATTTAATGTATTTAGGATTTTTTTGGCAAGTTGAATCATAGGTTTTGAATGCTGGTAGGTGCCAGTTCTTGATGCAATACATTTTTTATTCTGTGGATAAAAAGGTGCAGCAGACAAAGCTTCAGGGCGACAGATTGTACTGTGGTCTGTTCTCTGTTTTGTTCTCCCTCTAATAGCAGGATGAATAAAAGTTTGAGGCTCATCATCTTCCATCAAGCTGCTGGGGAAGAAAGAAGAAAGGGGAGACAGGGGGGCAACTGAACATGGATGGGATTTTGGTTAGTAACCTTAAAAACTACTGAAGAAGGTAAAGTCTCTGGTGTTCATTTAGTGGCTCTTTTAACAGATACCTGGGAAGCAGTACTCTGTTCCCCTCCTACCCACCTCCTTGAAGTCAAAGTCACTTCACTGAGATCAAAGGTTTGAAATGTTGCTGTGAAAATTGTCTTGTGACTTGGGAATTATGTTTCAGAATGCAAAGCTGAATAGAGGAGTGGGAGATCCCGGTTCACCTCCTTCATTTGCCATGCTTAGAGGACATGCAGAGCTAACCTGAAGTCTGGTCACAGTTCCCTGCTGGCATTCTGTGTGCAACTGCTCAAGGAAAGGCATTGTCTGCTCTGTGCTGGAGTTTAATGGAAAATAGTGGTTACCTTTTCTGCTGGTGATTGACTGAAAGAAGAATTGAACACCAGTGCCTGGTGTTCCCCATTTGGGTCCGAAAGAGCGTTGAACAGTTCTATTGCCTGTGCTGACTGAATAGAGGAGTGTGAACCAGTGGTAATGCAGCATCATTTTATGAGCACTGAAGAACATTTATTGCTGTTTTCAGCAGCCTACTGAGACCCTATTTGCTGACAGCGTAGGACTTAGTGCTTCACCAGCTCTCCGGTTACCCGGCCACTGGCTCTGTGTGCCCGGTAGTGATGCTGAATGCTGAACCGTAGGTAAATCTGGTTTTACACTGAACTGGAGGCTGAGTTAACCTGTTTGTATGAGAACGTTAAGTTTGCTGGGAAGTGTTAACAAAACGTGAAGTGTGTGGTGAGCCTTGACTGTTGCGAAACTTGTAGACCTTTAGTTTGAGAAGGTTTTTGTTTCTTAACAAACTTATTTTGCATCCTTTGCCCATGTAGAAGCCAGAGGAGAAGCTGTGAAGAAAATCTGGTTTTGTTTTAGAGAACTGGTGATTTAAAACTATTTAAGATCATCATGGTAACAAGCTGCGGTTTGTCTGTTGTTCCAACTGTACCTTGGATAAAAGCATCTAAGTGATAAGCAAAGCAAGCCAAAATATGATCACAAAGGGTGCCTTTGCTTTGTGTTACTGTGCAATGCATGGAATGTGAAATAATTTCAAGGAGATATTCTGATAAAAATGAAACTTAGGAAAATGCGTCTACTTTGGAAAGTAGTTTGTCCTGTTGTAGCCAAGAATTCTTAGATTTGCCTGAAATGTAAAACAAAAATTATATTTTAAGAATGGCTGTTTCCTGTTACCTGGAGACAGCACATATTTTCCTTCTGCTATGGCAACGAGCAGATGTGAAGTGCAGAACCCCGATAACTTGGAGTTCTGCCACAGAGCAGATGCAGAGCTACCAGCCAATGTGAGGGTGCTGCCTTCCTTACTGTTTGCAGCTTTCGGCCTCAGTCATAGAAGAGTTGCCTGTCTCCCACACAGTATGTGGAAGCTGCATCAAGGCCTTGATAAGTGGTAAATTTAGTGCTGAGAGCAACTGCTGTGTTGAGAAGAGAGAGCTGTCAGCAGCACGACTGTACTTTGGAAATGCTTGGATTCTGTTACTCAGACTTCTTGTTGGATCCTTTAATTGGTTTCTTGGGTGTCTTTGCTCTGACCTGAATCAGCTCTTGTTTTTATTGCTTTGAGACTCTTCACATTTGTTTTAGATAATTTCATGAGTCTTCATCAAGTCCTTCTTTCCCTTGGAGATTATTTGGTTGGTTTTAATCAAGTTTGAAGTTGCAGGCGTGCATTTTGCATTGATTTGTGTCTGTTACTTCTCTTGTTGAATGCTTATGTCAGATTTGTGATGGCTGAGATGCATCTCTAAAGGTTTATAAGCTGGGTGCCTAAGGGCTGATAGGTGGAACAGGATGATAGTGGAGTTAATTACCTGTTGTCTTTGGCAGTCTAGGAATTCCTCAGATGATGATGCAGTGGTGAACTGGGTGTGGCAGTGCCCCACACACGCTGACACCGGCGGGCAGAGACCTGTGTGGCAGGACTGGGGAGCTGAGCCTGTGTGCCAACTGCGCAGTCCTTGCCATCATGGCTTTCCATTGCAGCAGGGCATGTGGCCACTTGGAACAGCTGCTCTTTGCCAGTCCAAACAAGCTGGTACTGCAGTGGGAGAGTGGGGGGGGGCGGGGTCCATTGAAGTGGCAGATGGAGGATGTGCGGCTGGGAGAGGGGTTGGGAGGGTTGCGGAGCAATGCCTTCTCTGTGCACTCCATGGTTGCAATGGAACAGGATGGTGCGGCTCCATAGTGTGTGGCTGCCCCTGGGAGCCCCCAGCGCTGCTGGCGGACGTCCCTGCAAGCTGACACAGTGATCAGGGACTCTGAGCAGCCTCAGAGAGGACCAGCACAGCTGGCTGGAGCTAAACAAACTCGTGTTCCATGTCTGCTGGTGAGCTTTCTGTCCCTGAAAGCTGGCCCTAGATTTTTCCAATTGTTCTGCTGTGTTTGTTCATCAAAAAATGCTTGATTGGATGAAGCACTTGGAGTTTTCATCCTCTCTGCTGCCTTTTAGTGTAGGTCTCAAATCTTACGTGCCGGGGAAGGCCTTTTCTTCTAGTCCTGCTGCCATTAATACTTTTCTTTGTCCTTTTCTGGGTTTTTCCTTATGTCCTCTCCCACCTTTATTTCAGCTTTGGACCTGCACAGGTCTACAGTAACAAGTTCAAGAAGGGAGTTCAGGTGTTGTTTATTCAGTGCTGTACTCCTCTAGGATCCCTTGGTATGCTCAAGCTGATACTACTCCGTGCATGCATATGTGCACAGCTGGTTATTTAGCCCCAGCATTTGGCAGGAAAATACCCCAGGGTGTAAATTTCACTGTGACTTCTTCTGACAACAGCTATCAGGGAACATTTTTATTTAGAGTTACTTTTTTGCTGTGCTGCAGAAGTCAGGCTAAACACAGCTTCCTGTGTCCTCCTTACAGTAACTGATTTCCATGACCTCTTCTCTTGACCCATCTCCAAATATGTACAGTTTAGGAAATTGTTTAAACCCCAAAGTATCCTGAAATAGAGCTACTTTCTTGTTACTTGTCAACATGAAGGAGCAGAAGCAAATTCCTGCACTCGCAGCGCCAGCTTTGCCATTTCTTGACTTTTGGATACTCTGCTATGCAAACATTATTGCTATAGATGTTGCACAAAATGTCCTTGAGATAAATCATGTACGCTACAGTACACAAAGCTTAATGGATTACTTTTCCATTGCCCATTTTGAAATGAAAAACACTCACTTCCTGTTTTTCTCATCCTGAAGGCCCGTCTGCCCGAGCACTTGTAATTTCTAAAATAGCCTGTCAAAAAAAGGAATTCGTTAGAGTGACCAAAAAGTGACTTCTGCTTAACCTTTGCTTTTATAAACAGCTGGTAGAGTCCCAAATAGCCAAAACCAGTCTATTTTTAGGCCCTAATTTAGAGAACTGCTATTTCCACATTTGCTTTGTCATGGCTCATAGTAGTTGCTAAATTGTGAAAGCTCTGTTTCAAACGAGTGGTGAATTGCTGAGTGCTCTGCCAGGATTGGCTGAGCAGCTCTGTGCACTGTGTGTTTCCATCTGGAACGAGGGACTTGAGCTGCTAGCACAGACACTGAACTATTTCAAGTCTAGATGGGTGTCTTAAAATGCAAAGGCGCTTGGCTTTGTGGTTGAATAATTTGGAAAATAACTAAAAAGGACAGCAGAAGTACAGCAGGCTTCAAAGGGTCACCAGTTCTCCAAGCTGGGCAGTTTCAGCTGCTGCGCGCCTGCCCTGCTGGGATTGGACGGGACCCGGTTGTTAAAATGACTGATCAATCTTGCAAGGGTGGATGGCTTCTGGAGGAGATCCTGCAGAGACCCTTGCTGGGTGGGGAAGATGATTTTCTTCACCATGGTGTTCAACATGGAGAAACATAACAGCCAAGTTCCCTGCCCTCAGAAAATGCTGATGATAGTGCTTTGCCAGTGGTGAAGATAATAACTGAATTGTTTAATAACCCAGATGTTTTCTTGTATCGTTCTTCTATGCCTTTGGGTAACAGAATAGCTTGGTGAAGGCTTTAGAATGGGACTATGTGTTTTAGTAGGTGGAGGAAATGATGATGTAGCTAATGCTTTTATGGCCCTTTAATGTCCCACTGCTCCTTCTTCAGGCATGAAGAGCTGTGTCATTGCTCTCAGTTTATCTCTAACATAATGCAACTCTCTTTTCCAGAGCCATGGTGTCATGGAAAGGGATATACTTTGTACTTACACTGTTCCTGGGAAGTTTTTTTGGAAGCATATTCATGCTCGGGCCCTTCCTTCCTTTGATGTTCATCTCACCAGCCTGGTATCGCTGGATTACTGACTGCATTGTGGCCACGTGGCTCACGCTCCCAGTGGTAAGTTGCAGTTTGAGCCGAGTTCTGGGCAGTAGTCTGTAATCGTGTGGTCTGTTTTGCCCGCTAACACTTTTGATTTTAATGTTTGAAGTTCTTTGTGCTTTTGTCAGAACAGGCCGTAACGCTCTGTCTGTGCTGACTTCAGTTCTGGCTCCGTGCTGCAGGTCTTGTGCCTGCCTGCAGTTCCCTCTCTTCCTTCACAGCTTCATTTATGTGTAAGCCAATGCCAAGTCTTAATTGTGCTCTCAAAAAGGACTTTTCCTGGTAGCTCCACCCAGTGTCAGGTCAGTACTGGTCAGGGAAGAGCAGGGTAAGCATTGGTAAGCAGAAGGATATTTTTAAGTTACAGACTTTCTAAATGAGCTGTCTTGTAAACCCTTCCTTTCGACTCTGCAGCTATTTAATTAGGAAAATTTTCCTTGTCTGGTACATTGTTGCTGACCTTCATTGTTCTCTTACTTAGTCCTCTTAGAATTAGAGAGAAACTATTACAGGTGAGAAAGAACTTCCCTTCCAAATGAAGTCTGCCTCATTATGAGGCATTGACTTTACAGCTATAGGAGCCTGGAAATCAATAATGGAGCTCTTTCCTGAATTGTTCCTGAGGAAAGGCTGTGTGAATGGGGTCTGTCTCTTCATCCATCCTGTAAAAAACCAAGGGGCTTTGTTCTCTAGGCCTATAAAGATTTGTTTAACTTATTCTGAAGTAAAATGCCACGTCTGATAGCTCAAAGGAAAAATTATCTCTGGTTTATATCAAATAGTTTCTGCTTTTGCTCTTTGTCTCCTGTGTTTTCAAGAGGTGTGAACTGTTCCATTTTCTAAAACTTTTGTCCTTTCCATCATTAATAAACGCAATGAAATTGGGAAGGAAGAAATAATTACCAGTAAAGGAGACTGTTGTGTCTTGTCATGATGAGATTAGCTAAGTACTGGTTGTGTCACAAAAAGGACTGTTTTTCTGTTCGTCTCCCCATTTTTCTACAGTCACAAACTCCCCAGTTCAAATACTAGTCCTTTCTGGGATTGCCTGCCTGAGCTTTATAGTTCTGGATTATCTCAACTGGTTTGTGGTAGCAGTTTGGAAGCAGTTTTTGCAGTCTGAAAACAGCCAGAGACTGTTTTCTGTAGGCAGTTTGCATGTGGTGTGAATCAGAGCATGCACAGGGCTCTAATGTTGTGTACAACTACTCTTGCTGTTCATTCATGGTTGACCCATCCAGGTGATGAAACCAAGCCCTCTCAGACTTGCTGTGTAGCTCCTGCCTGCATTCCCCTGGCCTGTGATTTATAACTTGACCCCTCAGAGCCACATGGAGCAGATACAGCTGGAAACATGTTATATGTGAACTTCCAGCGTCATGGGCTCTTTAAGCAAAGTGGAGGAAGCTGCTTCCTCGCCACTTGTTTGCATCCTTCCATGTGTGAGGCTTGTTCCGTGCTCTGGGGCGGCACTTTGTAGGTGGCCGTGTACCAGCGTTTGGTGGTGATAGTTTTGACTCATTGTGGGAGTGGCCTGGCTGCCAAAGCAGCACTGCTTGGGATTCCTTTCTCTCAGTTGCTTTTTCTGTCATTAGGTTCCCCCATTTTTCCAGGCAGAAGTCGAGCGCAAACACATTGACCTTTGGGACTCAACAGGAAGTGAGGGAGCTCCAGCTCCCAATGCCTTTCAAGCCCTGGCAATATTTAGCAGTGGGTTCTTTGTGCTGCCAGTCTCTCTTAGATTGCCTTTCAAAGCTATGAGCTGACTCCCTTGCTTTTATTCCTACATGATTCTATGGTGGGAAAAACAGGGAATAGTTTAGTGTTGGACATTACAATAAAGAGTGCTGTTTAGGAGGCTATTATTTAATTGTTACTTCCACTTCCATGAAACAGCTGCCTGTTACCGTGGAAAAGCTGCTCCATTAGAAGACAGTCAGGTGTTTGTTTACCAGCGATAATGGGATGGAACGAGTGAAATTGTTATTGCTAATGGGCCGGTGCTCTTCTGCTGGAAGCAAAGTCATAATCCTGAGATGTTCCTTCTAGGCCTTGCTGGAAATGGTATTTGGTGCCAAGGTGGTTGTCACTGGTGATGGATTTGTTCCTGGAGAAAGGAGTGTCATCATCATGAACCATCGCACCCGAATGGACTGGATGTTCCTGTGGAACTGCCTGCTGCGATACAGCTACCTCAGACTGGAGAAAATCTGTCTCAAATCCAGTCTCAAAAGCATTCCGGGATTTGGTAGGTCGCTAAATGCTTTAATTTTAAAAGAAAACGTGTTTAAATTTTGCCCACACTGTTCATACCCTGTTAATTGACCCAGATTTAGATTCTGTTTCAATATCTTTAAAAAAAACTTGTGTAAAATATGTGGCAGATTGAGCGATTAAACTGTAAATCCCCAAAGAATGCCCAGACCACATCCTTAAGCATTTCTTTGTAAAGATATTACATAAGCTGCTGTTGTATATGGGTAAAAGTATTTGTTTTACGTACTGAAAGCATGTTTCAAAGTTATGAAAATAGATGTTTTTCAAAGTCTTTTTCCACACTTTGGTGCTGTTTCACCCCACGTTGCCAATGCTTTCCTCAAGCTTCTTTCTTCATTGCCTGATTTATACTATTAAGAAAATTTAATAAAAATAAAAGTGCCCTGTAAGCAATTGCATGTTGATGGTTCATTATAATAACTGTAGTTTTGTTTTTAATGCGGTTATAAAAAATGTACTGTTCAGGATATGAAAGTCTGAATCTATAGGGTGTAGACTGGAAGCAGATCAAAGTTGCACATGCTCAGAGAAATCGTTATTATGCATTCTTTGCTTCCCATCCAAAACTCCTTTTACAAGGTGTTACTGGGAGGTGAGGTTTGGCAGTAAATAAAATGTTGTGTCTGACGTGATTTATACAGTATTTTGAGATAACAATCAGAGTGAAGTTTTACTAACAGTGTGCATTTTAACTTCAGGCTGGGCGATGCAGGTTGCTGCCTTTGTGTTCATTCAGAGAAAGTGGGAAGATGACAAGAGCCACTTCGAACGAATGCTGGATTATTTCTGTGACATTCGGGAGCCACTGCAGCTCCTCATCTTTCCGGAGGGAACCGATCTCACAGGTAGGCTGCATTCGCCATCTTCTTGTGGAAGATTCATCATGGAAATTCTTTATTGTTTGTGGAAAGGCAGGAGTAAAACTGGGTTCCCATGGACAATAAAAATCATAGTTGATGGTCACACATGCTGGTGGAGTTGAGAGGCACAAGTAGAGCTCCATTTGGAGAGGCTTTGCCCATCTGCCCAAAATAACTGATGCATTTCAAAGCATCTGATGGTTGTAATGGCTCTAGGTCAGTTCTGGATGTGCATTGCATTAGCAAAAGTAGTTTTCAAATTAATAAATCATTTACATGTTCCGCTTTTCCACATTACTGGGGCAAACAGTGTGAAACCATTCACACTGAGAACTATGGAAGAGTGAAGAGGAGAGCCAATGATTCTGTTCGATTTCTCACCTGTTTAGTGTTTTAAGAGGAGAAAATGGCGATGTGTGTTCCCTAGGCCAGGTGAGCAGTCTGTACCTGCCATCTTAGGGGAAAGTCTCTCTAAAACAAATGCTGGCCTTATCATGAGAGTAAATCTAAGGAGTTAGATACTGTAGCACTAATTGTTAAACAAATATCTGCCCTAATCTCCTATGGCATTGGCAGCAAGCTGCTAACTGGTGCTGTAGACAACTCGATTGCCAATAGAAGAAAACATGTGAATGCTCTGTGGTTCTTGTGCCTGCAGTGTGATTTGATAAGCATCATCTTTAAATAGAAAATCAATTACAATTAAACTACCCTTTAGCTAATTTAAAGGATTATTATGCTTCCCACTGCAAAACTTCCCAAGTCATACTTTATTGCAATGTCAGATCACTAAGTCCTGGACATGGTATAAAAATACATTTAGTGCTGTTTTTTCTGCTATATTCTCCAAATCCTTAAAAATGGATACATACAGTATTCAATTGTCATCACTTGATTTGCCTTCTTGAAAGCAGGTAGTTTCATTGTACATTCTTGGACTGCTTCACACGATGTGTTTTGTGGAATTGGTTATTTTCTATCTAAAATTACAAAGAAGGATGGAAGTTACCTCACTTTTTGAATTGTTTTTCTTGGGATTGATGACCAGATGTCCCCTCCTGGCACTGAACCATGAGGTGGACCTTTACTGTCATCGATGGAGTCAGGAGGCTCCTCCCTGGGTCGCTTGCTCTCTTCCTGAACCAGTGTTTCCATTCCTGAATGACTGAAATAATGGGGTTGTTTGTGACTTATTCCGTGAATTATGTTCACCTTCTAATCTCTCCTAATATTCCTCAGAGGCAACAGATTTTAAAGAACTGAGGGAGTTCCATGCTGCAGTTTTACAAAGTATGAAGCTGAGGATGCAGACAGCTGGGTGTGTTCACCCTTGTGCTGCTGGATCCCAGCAGTGGGGATACTCCCACCTGAACATGGAGTTCTGTAAGGAAACTCGGGGTTTTCTCTCTGCTAATCCTGACCAAGTGATATGTTCATGCCGTGTGAGAATGACAGAACATAATCATGCATTTTTTTGGTAACATTTTGGAGGAATAATTTTCAGGGAGCTGTTAGGTTTGCAATAACCTATTGCAACCTTGATTCCATCTTTTAGAGTGAGAAATTACCCACAGGTTTGTTTTTGCATAAATAGAGGCAGTGGCTTTTGTTTTCTAACCAAATCGAAAAACTGCAAATTACTTCTGTAAACAAAATTCTTCTGGTGCCTGATTTGGAAAAAAACATTCTACCTGTGCTCTGCTGAAGGGCAGGATTGCTGGGCAGCTCTGTGCGACTGTCATGTTTTTATCCTCTTGGTGTATGAGTGACAGGGAGATTTACTCCTCTCCATAAGGAATTATGTGATGTCTTCAGGTGTTTGAGAAAAAAAAACCTTTGAAAGAAATGTTAGTATTGACTGCGTGTGCCTATGGGCCAGTGGTGACTTCAAGCTGGCAACATCCTTGGCAGCGGAGGGTGCTACATAAATACATGTTAAAATAGCATTGCCGTGACCCCTGAGTGCTGTCTTTGCAGGCTGGGTGCACAGGGTCTGAGGGAATAACTCCGTCCTTATTTCTAGTAGGTTGGACATCCTCTCAGCCTGGAGTGCTTCACGGTCAAAGCTAAGTGCACCACAGGTATTCTGTTTTAACTGCTCCGAAGGAGTCCTTGGCAGATAACTGTACCGCCAGGCTTTCTGAAGCCTTGAGGAAACAAAGCAACCATAAGCCTGGTGCTTTGGGAAAGCTGGAACGCAACCCAGCGTTGTTCTTGTTCATTTGTCTCTCCTGGTGTCCGTACACGGCTCTTTGTGGGAATTCTTCAGAAAGCAGTAACAAAACACCTTGCTGTGCTGTTCTGAGCCTGTTAAAGCCTCCTTGGCTGCGGGCTTGTGTCCGCATCCCTGTACATGGTCTTGTTTTCACTCCATCTTCTCCTTTCCCTGTGTGTTCCTTTCTGTGTGACGTTGCCTCCCCAAACCTCTTGCTGCTCTCTTGGCAAGAGTCATCGTGTGCTGTGGCTCATCGTTCCCACACTGGTGTTGCCCACTGGGCCACTGCATGCCATGCGAAAGCCTTGGACAGACTCAACGCCTGCGGAGCCTGCTGTGGCCTTTCTGTTACTGAGATCTCTGCTCCTGAAGACTCTCCTTCACCCATTGGTTCTTCTGGAACTCCCTTAGGGTTTGATCATCTTTGAATCTCTTGTCTCTTCCAACCTTGCAGGTGGCAATGGCTTCAAGAGTGACGGGGAGCAGGCAGGTGGTGTGATTGCACAGACCGTTTTCCTTGGGGAACAGCTCAGAAATGAGTAGGAAAGTTTGCTAGAGCCCATATTTTGGCAGGAATGTGGTGTGGGTCACGTACAATGCCCTGGCTAGAAGGTAATGGTGAATTGCCATGGTGTTTTTCTGTTTTCTAGGGAATGTGATGTACTTTGGTAATTCAAAAACATACTGTTCAAAGCACTGCTCAGGGTTGGTTTAAAATCTGATGGCTTGAGAGTAGCACAAATAAGAACATTGCTTAACTCGTTCTTGAAATATCAATTGTGAGCCAGTATAGCTGATACGGTTTCTATGCAAAGCTCTAATAGATAAATGGAGATTTATTTTTTCTTAATGGAAAGATTTTTTTGAGTACTCCTCTGTTCTTTCACTGTCTGACTTCACTGTCATTGGAGAGCACTTGAAGCCATGGAAGTAGACACATGCTTTTATTGTAAGTCATATTAAAGGAAAGGTAGTGCTTAATTCACGTTTCAGTGCGCCAGTACTGGCAAAGAAAAACAAGTGGGTGAGAGTTGATCAGAAATAGTTGTGTTAGAGGTGTCAGCATCAGCTTTCCAGGAGACTGGTGAAGGAAGTTTGTGATTCTTTTGGGTGACATCCAGCGGAAGACATCAGCTTGGATAATGTTGAATCCATTAAAGCACGTAAGCCTTTTTGTTTGCTAGCTGCTAACCCTGCACAGGTATCTCCTGAGAGCACAGACCTAGGACAGGGCTTGGAGCTTTAATTCCAAATACACTTTAAGCTAACGTGAGAGCAGCTTGTTACTGCATCCTGTCTGTCAGTAAAGTCAGACTCTAGATATTTTTGTTTGAATTTAAAAGAAACTCACAAATTTAAAATATAATTTGACTTAAAAAAAAAAAAAAAAGGCAGGGGGCATTTTTTTACTTTATCCTCTGGTTTTCAGGGGCAAAAGTAATTTAATGTATTAACAATCTGTAACTCAAATCAAAAAAGTGTGTTAGCATAATTTCTTCTTCCAGTTACTTTAAATGAAATTCTGAAGTGTGGTGTTTCGAGAAAGTGCTGGCTTTCTGAGCTTTTCCAGTAATTCAAAAATCTGATAAATGGGATTTGCCCACATAATTTTGATATAAATGGGGAAAAAAACTTAATCAAATGATGTGCCAAAGTCAGCACAGGAGGAAAAAAAAACCATAAGAAGTTATGGCCAGAACCCTTGAATTCTTGTTCTTTTGTGTATTTGAGAAATGCTCTGCAGTAGCATCTAAAGACTCAAATAAATTAGAGTTCTTGTACTTGTGCCCACCCAAAGAATGCACCCTCAGAAAGGCAATAAATGTCAGCTGAGGGAGAAAGGAGAGACGAGTCAGGGCAGGACCAGGGGAGACACAACATGGAACAGTTCTGGGTCAGGAAAGGTCCCACATCACCCTCTGTTAACCAACTGGCTGCTTGCCATATAAATGGATTATCTTGCGTATTCTTTTTTATCATAGGATCAGTCAAAACAAGGAGTTGACACTCAGGATGCACCTAACAGCAATGATGAACCAGAACTCTGGGGCAGATGTGCATTGGCTTAAATACAGCGTAAGGAAGGAACTTGTTTCTGGAGAGCAATGCACACTCATGTTTTTCAGAGAATGAGCAGGAGAGGGCGTCGCCCTTTGTCCCGAGGACCCTTAGGAGAGAAGGGCAGGAAGATGCCAGGGGAGGGGTTACATTGGGCATTAGGAAAGGGTTCTT
>VWPV01014564.1:0-14618 GCA_013389885.1 Geococcyx californianus | reverse complement strand
AACCCCAAAACCAAACCCCAAAACCTCCATACTTTTTTCTTAAGGTCATATCTTCCCCCTTTGTGTAAAAATAAAATCATTTTCATAATCAAACAAGCTTTTCAGCATAATTCTGTGTGGTGCATATTTTGCATTATAAAACCTCACTCATTATTACAGGGTGTTCAAGTCATGCAATAACAGGCACTAGAGCAAGATGACTCATAGATAAGATCAAAAAGCAACTATTTTTGTTTGAAATCATTTGATATATTTGTCAGTTAGGTTTGTTAACTTCTCCTTCTCCCTCTTGTCTAATATTATAGAGATTTTTCTTCTTGTTGAATATGCAAAAAAACTGTGATGGACAAAGAACTCTGGACAAAGAACTTCAAGGTAGGGTCACTTTCCAAAGTCACAGCAACAAATAGCAACATATCTGAGAACCTTAGGTTCACGGATAACTTCATCAAAAGACTTCAAATCTCACTTGATATATTCTTAATATTAGTAAAAATCATAATTTTGGATTCAGATCCATAGATTGGGTGAAAATACAAAGAAATAATCAGTTTCAAAACATTTGAAAGGAAAGTACCATTTGTTTGAAAGGAATAAAGTCAGCAAGAAATTAAATATATACATTATGTCTCTCATATAACTATAAAAAAGAAAAATAAAGAGTGATTTATTTTTAAGAAGCAGAAAAATGTTCAGAAAGAGCAAATTCATTTTTATTTCAATGATTTTTTCTTTCCTTTCACTTCTGTGGTATTCCCTGCAGGGATTTAACAGACATTGAGAAACTATCTTCCAGGGCTTTTCACGTTCTGAACACACTAAAAAAACCAAAAGCATTCCCATTGACCCTGATTTCCATAGAAATAAAATCAGACTCTTAATATTCAGCCATAAAAAAACATATGAATTGAGGAAAATAATTTTTCTTTAAGTGTTCTCCAGAGGACCTCTGCAGACTTCAATGCTGAGCTCTCATCAAGCCTAATTCTAATTCAGCTGCATAAAAATATCACCTCACTGGCACTGCAGCACATACAGCACAGGCTTGATTTTAAAGCCCTCTGATGCATAAAAAGTCTCTTGAAAGCTTCTGACTTGACCAAAACACCACAAAATTTCTTTCCAGATTCAGGAAACAGAGTGAGAGTGATAACAACCTCTTCAAACATGTTGTATTAACAGTAAGCAGCACATCTATGAAGGCAATAAAACAAGTTATCAAAAACGTAAATCTGAAGAAACTCAATAATAGTATCAAGTTGCATAATTAATTTTACTTCTGGGTTCATTTAATTCCAAGACTGAGCATCATAAGGTTCTCGTCTGAGGACTTGACTTAAAAATTTGAAAGTCAGGATGTCACACTAAATTTTGAAGATGTGCTGTCTCTGAGGTGAAATTACTTGTTTCTTTTCACAGTCAGTCAGGGTCAACAAGCAAGTGATAAATCTTTGTCTCGGAAACTCATGGAAGATGACTATTTCTACCTTATTAATTCAATACTGCTCTTTTGAAGACTTGCACTCCCTCCAGCTCAGCAATACTCTTTTCACTAATATATTTCAATAGTTATGTCTTTCATCTGGTTTTTTGTTTGGAAGAGTTTCTGGGGGAGGGTTGGGTGTTTGTTGTTGTTTTTAATTGAGCAATGAAAAAGAACTTCAAGTACTTAATATGTTAATTTAAAAACTCATAGGTAAAATACACACCCACAAAAGAAGGAAACTCTGAGCTTACAAAGCAATTTAAAGCCTATATTTTCTCACTGTTTGTGGCTCTGTGAAATTCTGATTAGCTGAGAAGAAAGTCAGACTTTTGTGAACAGTCTTAAATTGATTTTGTGGAGTCCCAGACCTCTATTACAATCTTTTAGGGAAAAGAAGTATATTGGAAAATACACAATTATGCAGCTAGTAGTATTGTATCCTCTTTTATATTTTTTTTCAAAGATAAAAGTAATTTTCTTAAGGGATACTGAGCACTTTGAGTGTATACTATCACACTTGACCCTCTCTTCTTGGTATAATTAACTGAAATAATTCAAGAGTACATTTTGTTCATTTAGATTAATTTCATAGGCCTCTGATGATTGTTTATAAATAGGTTGTTATAGAATTGACTGACTGAAAAAACCCTTGCAGTAGAACTAGGTACTAGCTTTAGATAAATCAGCATCACTTAGAAAATAATTTCAGTTTATCAGTCTCTTGGAAGCTAAGCTTATTTTCAATACATTCAATAGGAATAATACATAATTTAACAATACTATACCTATTTGGTTTTCTTTCTTCTATTTTTTTCATCCATAAACTAGCAACCTCAATTTTATCTTCATGCATATTGTACATCAAGTCAAAAAGATGTCAATTCCAGCTTTGTTATAAATGAACATATGTTATATGTTGCATTTCCTCTGAACGGAGGATGTTAATTTCTAAAAAAAAATTCTAAGAATATCACAGTATCACAGTATCATAAGGTTGGAAAAGACCTCTGAGATCATTGAGTCCAACCTATGACCCAACACCTACACCTAATCCTACTTGTCAACTACACCATGGCACTAAGTGCCTCATCCAATCTCTCCTTAAACACCTCCAGGGACGGTAACTCCACCACCTCCCCAGGCAGAGCATTCCAATGGCCAATCACCCTCTCAGTAAAGAACTTCTTCCTAATGTCAAGCCTAAACCTCCCCTGGCGAAGCTTGAGACCGTGTCCTCTCGTTCTGTCACCGGTCACCTGAGAGAAGAGCCCCACTCCTGCCTCACTACAGCCTCCCTTCAGGCAGTTGTAGAGGGCAATAAGGTCTCCCCTGAGCCTCCTCTTCTCCAGGCTGAACAACCCCAGCTCCCTCAGTCGCTCCTCACAGGGCTTGTGCTCCAGCCCCCTCACCATCCTCGTTGCTCTCCTCTGAACACCCTCTAACATCTCAACATCCTTCCTAAACTGAGGGGCCCAGAACTGGACACAGCACTCAAGGTGCGGCCTGACCAGTGCCGAGTATAAGGGGATGATGACCTCTCTAGTCCTGCTGGCCACACTGTTCCTGATGCAGGCTAAGACACCGTTGGCCTTCTTTGCCACTTGGGCACACTACTGGCTCCTGTTGAGTTTCCTGTCCACCAGCACTCCCAAGTCCCTTTCCGCCTGACTGCTCTCCAGCCAATCTGTCCCCAGCCTGTAGCTCTGCATGGGGTTGTTGTGTCCAAAGTGTAGAATCCGGCACCTGGACTTGTTAAACCTCATGTGACTGAGATTTATTTTACGAATTAATCTGAATTATCACAAAATCATTTAGATTGGAAAAATTATCAAATTTAACCACAAACCTAAAACTGCCAAATCCACCACCAAACTATGTCCCTAAACACCACGTCTACACATCTTGTAAACAACTCCAGGCATAGTGATTCAACCAGTTCCTTAGGCAGTTTGTTACAATTCTTGACAATCCTTTCAGTGAAGTAATAATTCCTAATACCTAGCCTAAATCTCCCCTGGCACATCTTCACATCATTTCTTCTCATCCTATCCTTGTTACTTGGGAGAAGAAACAGACTCTCATTTCACTACAATTTCTTTTTAGGCAGTTGTAAAGAGTGGTAAGGTTTCCCTTCAGCCTCCTTTTCTCCAGGCTAAACGATCCTGCTTCCCTCTGCCGCTCCTCATCACACTTGTTCTCTTGTTCCATGTCATTCTGAGCTCTATGACATTTTGAATGTCATGTAATACTAAAACTGTATGATTTTAAGATACTTAGAGTATCTTCTTCACACTTTTACTCTAGTAGAAGCTAAATTTATGTGAAAAGTTTCTAAAATCAGACAATATACCTTTATTTTATGATTTAATACAAAGTAAGTTGTCATCATTTTAAATGGTTTTTTTGGGATATCAGAACTACATGCATGCAAGCATTACTACCATTTCAAAATACATATTCATACTTTAATATATACGGATGTTTAAGTTTAAATAACAATTATGCTTTCTGTATTTTTCTTTTGGAATAACATTTTGTTATTTTTTGAACCTCTGCATTTATATTATCTGCTTTAAATCCTAAAACCAATTCAACATGGTATTGCTTTGTGTTTATTTTTCGTTATCAACGTATACTGACTTATTTGTTTGTTTCTTCTTTATGTATTTCAGTGCTATTTGCATGTTTATCACAGACTTAAATGCTAACCTTGTCATTAGCAAATCACAACTAGTTAGGATCACCCGGAAATCAGTTTTCATTTGTTAATAAATAAAACACAAAACCACTTGTTTTCATACCCATCTCACATGCATTGCTTGCTACTGTCTGCTTAGCCACTGCTGCAGGTGAAATTTAATAATGTTAGAGGGGCAAGAGGGTCCTTAAGTAGAGCCTAACTTCAGGTTACATTTTGGCATTAATATACCTGTAAAGACTGCCTTCTTTGCTGTTGATGGCAATTTTAAAAAATAGTTAGCAAATTCAATAGCAGCTGAGGCCATCTCAGATAAATCCCAGATCTATGAAAGGCTATGAGAAGCATTCTCTGCACTATACAGAAGCAAGAATATATAAGGCTCATAAAATAGAAGCACAACAGCGTGGTGAAGTTTTTTATCCTATTTGATGCTTGTTTACCATGGAATTTACCATAACATCAAGGTTTCCACACCATTTCTCCAAGGAACATGTTGGGCTTGTAGATATGGTGCTTAAAGCAAGCTGAACAAACTTGTCTTTTCTCACTTTGCAATTAGATACAGAAAACCATAGCTATAAAGATTGGTGAATTTCTTGTTTTTCTCATCTTTCACTTTTAATTCCTAAGGACATTTTCACTATGTTTTAAGAGATACTGACAGGTCAGGGAAAATAGCTGTCCAGAAAAAATAAGTTACTTCAATGACAGTACAATGAAGAAACTCAATTTGGGCAATGAACATACAAAGTGGAATCCTTTCCTTTAATTAGCACAGGTAGGAAGAACCCTAGATAGTTATGCCTCCTGCTGATGTCACAACATTCTAAGCACATTCTAAGTAAGCTCCTCTAGGGCCTAATGGACAGGAGTAGTGATAACCTCTTCTTGGACAGAGGCACTTTTACTGAGGTAGCCTTAAAATCATACATGGGAGGCAGACCACCCACGTCATCAGAGCCATCAGAACACAGAACACAGTCCATAGATGAGTCTTATTTGATAGACATAGAAATTTTTGCCAAATCCATCTCTTAGATTTACACTTAAAACTGAAAGCTGCAGTCCTAAATCGGGCAGCTTTCCAGACGGTTTGAGGACTGGGGGTTTCTGTGCGGGTGCTGTTTGTTCTTACCTTTCAGTGAGCTGTAGCAATGCATTTAGCATTACAGTATCCAGAGTAATGGGGTTGCATTGAAGTTTTAAAAATCTGTTCTCTTGGAATTACAGGAGAAACAATGATTTATGTGGTTTACATAACATTTTTTTATGCAGTTTATTCTTATGAAGACATTTTTCTTCATTGTTTAAAATTAGCCAATGCATGTATCTGGAGAAACAGATTTTTCAGTTATTTGGATTGTATAGAAAAGCAAGTCATTCAACTGCTTTCCACTAATTTTTACTTTCTAAAGACAAGTTCATCAGTTCTGCATTTGTCCAAAATACTAGAAAACAGTATTTTCATTCATATTTCCATCTACAATATTAAAAAAGTAATTTAATATAGGTCTTTGAATAATCAAAGAATTCCTTTAAAGATTTCACTGTACTTCTAAATACATCAGTCAGTCTACTTTGTATTATTATTTCATCTCTACATAAAATACCTTCGGTTTTTTGAACAATGTCCAATTCAACTATAAATCTTACAAAATAATTCTTTCCCTTATTCCTTTAACATAACTGTATTTTTACAGTTCTTCTCTGGTAGGATTTTCCATATAGGGCCTTTTTGTCTCAGAATCAGCAGCTGGTTCAAAAGCAGTTCCTGATGGTTTGAGCAGCTACTGACCTCTGGGTAAAAAGAATAAACAGCAGAGCTGAGAACAAAAGGAATCCTCAGGCTACTATTAACTCACAGTAACAAGGCAGACATGATGTACTGTGGTCAGTACAAGTCCCGTTTGTAGATAAGCTATAAAGAAAAAGCATTCCATCACCAAAGAAAGGTCAAAGGTTTAAGCATGATACGATTGTTTTTAACTAATCTTCCAGCGGCAAATTTTTGAAATATGAAGGAGTTAGATTTCTGAAATACATTTCAGGGTATTTTTATATGGCATTTGATGTTTCTATATGCACTTCGCAAAGCAAAATATTACTGGTAGGTTTCGTAGGAAAAGGAGGGCTGAAGAGAAGTGGATATTAAATTTCTTTCATAATGTAGTCGAAGTACTGTTTGGGTAAAATCTTTGCATTTTTATGATACCTAATTTTTTAATAAAATTTTTGGATTAGCTTTCATAGCTATTTCAATAAGAGCATTAAATATGAGGAGGAAAAATGTTTTTTTAATAAATTACTTTGACAACTGAATATGTAGAATATCTCATATATAATTAAATAAAGTCAGATTATGTATGTTTCCTTACTTGGACTTGATTCGTCAATGGTGTTTCTGTTGTCATGTAAATTTTCTTTTTTTTGTTCCACATAACTTCAGGGCTCGAAAAGTTAGCCTTGAGAAAAGAAAGCTAAAAATAAATAGCATATAAAATGCCCTCAGTTTCTTTCAAATCAGAAGCTGATAGTTGAATATTTGGAAAGCATACAAATGTTAGTATAACATTAGTTACGAAATGCTAGTATAACATTAGTTATGTTTTCTTGTTGCAGCATCTATACAACAAACAGCCTTTGATCTACACAATATACCTGCTTAACATTTCCTATTCACTAATTGTAGGAGCTTACCCCACTTTTCAAGACCAGAATATGTTAATGAATGGTGGCTGAATCTCATTTCAGTGCTTTATTGAAAACCCCCATAAAAATGCTAGCCATCTTTGCGAATACTCAAGTATTCGTTAAAGAATATAAATAGAAAGGCTGTGACAAGAATGATCACTTCTGAAGTATGGTACTAGGGAGAACCTGAAAAGTGAATGGAAAAGTGTCTTTCCCTTAGAGTTCTGAAAAACATTTTAAGGCTTTATGAATATGGTTAACCACATTTTCTTTCTTGGATTTCAGAAAATATTTTAAGATGAATGTCCAGACTCCTTCAGCACACAATAAAGGCAGCTCATTCAGGGAATATACCATTCCACTCTAAAAGAGGGTCCGACAGAAACAAGAAGATTTACTGATTTACTGATTGACAGCATCAACACACAGAAGCATCAGTTTGTGACAGAAATTGTTTAACACCACTTTTAAAGAGAATAGAAATGTTATTTTTTTAATAGTGAAATAAAATAAAACTTTAGCTATTTATAAAGTCAAGACATTGAATTAGACAGTAAAGCTGATGTATGAATTGTAAAATCCTGAGTTGAATTCAGAGTTGTCATAAGACACTTTGCCAGCCCATACAATCTCAACAGTAAAGTCTATTTGTTTTCAGAGGATGAGAAACATATTTTTTTAATACGCAAAATTTAATTTTATTTTCTGCTTTTCTTATGTATTCATCAGTGACCAACACTCTCTTATTTATCTGAAGTCATGGATCTAATTCACTCCTCTACTCATTTATTGTCATTTCTCAGTTTTTCCAAGTAACTTAGATTGAGATACTAGAAAATTAACTGAAAGATTCATATTCAAATATCTACCTTTTATGATCTTAGAGCTTTATGAGTAATATTTTTACTAGCTAGACTATACAGAACTTTTAAAAACTCCATAATAATTATTTTCTTCTGATCAAACCTGTATGTTGTTATAGTTTGGCATAATGTTATTGTTAATTTTGAACCTGCAAATTCTAGTTTGAAAAGGAACTAATATCTTTTACTCATCAAAATAAATATTAATAATTCTAGGGCTTGTATATGGATTTTTTTGGGTATTTTCAAAGACATCCCAGATGCCCAAATGAAATAACTATGTTAAGTCTGGACTTAACTTGATCCTTCTCTCTCTTCTCCAAAGTTACATATTAAAAATGTTAAAAGTTTGATGTTAATTAATTCCAATTCTTAATAACTCTGCCTATTCAGAACATCCACTAATGCACAAATTTTAAAGATTTATGTTCTGAGGACACAATTACAACTCCAGAAAATTACAACTTACAGAAAATCAAGAAGGGTTTGATTTGACATTTTATTTTCCCCTCAGTACTGTTTTTAATAGGTAGTTTAAGAATTGCTAATGGCACATTTAAAAACAAATCCTAAAAGCAGATTTTATGAGAAGGCAATTATATCTGATTTGGCTGAAGCCTCCGGGTGAATTCGATGTATTTTTCACTTCTAAATTCTGTTAAGAGGACAGACTACATGAGAATAAACATCATGACTTTACGTTGTTGAGCAAAGGGGAAAAAAGTGTTTTTCCCCAACTCTGTCTCTTCAGATAAATGTCTTTAAGGCTAATATATTTTGGGATGAATTAAGGGAAAATCTAAGTTTCTTCTTACCCTATCAAGCAAGGAAATGAAGCACTAATAAGGACTAGAGAAAGGATGAACATAAATCAGATGCCAAGAATTATTTAGCTTTATCTCAAGCTTTTTAACTTCTGAAGGATGAGTCAAAAAATGTACGATAATGAGCTGTGTAAGACTGACGAACTACTTTCTTGTGAAATCCTTTCTCATCTTTATTGTAAATGTAGTAAAGTTCTAAACTTACCCTAAAACGTACTTTAGGCCTTAAGAATAATTTCAACATAGTAAGAAGCTTTTCTCAGGCTCTGTGCTTCAGCAGTTGAGGATGATGCCTTGGGTTATAAAGTTGATTGATGGACTCAGTCAGTCATAGAGGTAGAAATGCTCAACAGGTTGTGTTAACCTTGTTCCATGTTTCATGCTGTGATTGTGTGTGAAGGCTGGCAAATCTGGCATTGCATAACATAAGGAATTCAGAGCGGAATTTTCTGAGATAGATAGACTCTACTAACTTCAGCTTTATGGAGGAGCTCATCCATGCCTTTTTAAATCAAGCACAGGAGAAACAGTCTAAAAATGATTCTATGCATGTTAAGCAAATTTCCATTTTAAAATGTACTCACCCAAAGGTCAGATCTCAAGCCCTCAAATCTTGTCGCAGAATTTTGCAATATTGTTTGACTTCTCAGCAGAGGGATGCTGCTTTGGAGAATAAAGAAACATTTATGTAATAATGTTATACAACTCCACAAAAAATCAACAACTCATCACTGACGATGAGAAAGAAGATCAAAAGAAGTAGCAGTACCACTGCAAATCAAATAATGGATTACTAGATTACAATATAGGTTTGTTGTTTTTTCCCAAAACACATAGGTATTGGAGAAGAGGAGCTTCTGCTAGATTTTTTTTTGGCATAGCTTTCTTAAAAGGAAGTCAATGCTATGGTCTGGAAACTTTAAGATGAAAATAATCTCATTAAAAAGAGTAAAAAACATATGCTAAATTCACAGTCTTACCTAAAGTGTAAACAAGTTCTGTTTTTCTGTCAAATAACAGAGCGGGATTTGTGTGTTTCTGCAGTCATTGCTTCATGCTCACGTCACTTAGCCTACATTAGTTTGACTTTGTGGTTTGAGATAGATTACAGTTTTTAGGAAAAGGGAAAAGACAAAACTCTCATGAGACATTTCATTTAACAATCATTTCTTCTCTCTTCTGAAGATATTTCTCAGGCATAACTGTTCACTTTCAGACACACACAAACCAGAAATCTAAATGATGGCCACAGTGAGATCATACAATCATCTTTGCTTTCAATTCCTCTGTTGTTTCGCTGCTGACGAGAGGAATGCCTTAGCTCCCAGTGCCTCCTGTGCTTGCCGCAATGGCATGCGGATTTCTAGCTAAACTGTGCAGTAATTCTTTCCTATTTCTGTTAGCACCAGCTCAACAATAGTAGGCAAAGAGCATTCATGGGTACTGTGTCTCGTATCTGAAGCAATCTTCAACTATGGTTTTTTTTCTGTAGTTACACAAAGATACTGCACAAGATGTAATTCAGTTCACTGTGTAAACAGGGTGATGACAATAACAGCAACTGAATGAAGCCATTACTTCATGGCTTCTCATTTAGATTCATTATTTAGATTGCATGAGAAAGATTTATTGAAATTCAATATACTATTTCCTGCCCTTTAGATCTAAAAGAGGAAAATGATACCCTCTTTTGAAGAGTCAATGTTTAAAAAAATATAGGAAAGAACATGTTAGAACTGTAAACAATAACCATGTAAATTACTGGGGGTAGTCACTGGAGGGAAAATGAGAAATTTGTACAGTGATTGATAAGCTAACCTGAAGGTTTTATTTATTTATTTATTTATTTATTTATTTATTTATTTTAATCCAGGTTAAGGCTTAGAAACTAATAAAATAAACTGAATTTGGATTCTGTATTTAACAAAGTTGTGCATCTCTTTACCTTAGAAATTGATCACCCAGTCTTATACCTGAATTACTTGTGGTGATTTTATTCAAACATCAAATATGTCCTTGTTTCTAATATAGAAAAAATGTGTTACTTGTTTGAATATTTCCATGCATCAGAGCTTGAAAAATGTCTTAATTTTTAAAAACATGATTTAGATTGGATTTGTGACACCTAAATGTGCATTTATTGAATTTCAGGGTGAATAAATGAAATGTAAATATGGAAAACACTTTAGGAAGAATTTCAGGCTTTCTTGTTACATAACAGATAAATTAAAACAGTTCTTACTTATGGATTTCTCAGCAGCCTCATTATGAAGAAGAAACTTTTAGCAGTGATCATCCTAGAAAAAGGTAAAATATGAAAAGTACAAGGTTAAAAAAAATCTTCAGTTTCAGAATTGTAGGTGGTGAGAGCTTTGACAGCATGAACAGTTGCTAAGAAGTCTATTAAATTATTGCATTCTTGGCAATTCTAGTATAGTAGGATTAAGAGTAGCAGAGAATAGGATGGAAAAACCTCAAAATTAGACAAAATTGGTTATGGCAGAATAGTGAAGGAAGAAAACGAGCAACAGAAATTCGGGAGAGAGGACTCAATCATAGAAGTAAGCATTCATAGAGAGCTGACAAATAATTTTTGTAAGTCACTGGTTGATATGTGTTATATATTTAATTCTCTTTCTGGTCATCTCATTTTAGAATCTGCTTTCAGTATTGTTTATCAACACATGTATTCTCATTTATTTTTATAGATCTAGATGTCCCTATTAAAATGATACTGAGTTTCTAATGGAGTAGTAATTTTTCAGGGATATATAAATAAAACCACTAAAGATTGCACATGCCTCCAAAACACAGATGATTTTTTCTTAAATTATCTTTTTAAACATAAAACCCATTCCTTTTCCTGTCCAGAGAAAGACAAAAACATTGGCATCCATGAGGCCTTGGTGTTTCATAAACTTACTGCCTCTTTCTCTGTTCATCTGGAAGTTTTCCAGTTCTTTCAGACCAATGCAGATAAAGTTGTTTGGTTGTCAACTGAACCATAAAATGATCCATAAAGTAAATAAAACATTGCATACCTGTTGTGAAACCTGATTTGAGATATACTCTGTATATACTTCAGAGATAGAGACTAGATTGTGTACTGATGAAAAAGTTGTCTCAAAAGTACTCATATGCATCTTTTTCAAAATGAGAAAACTGGAACAAAAGGAAATTATGCCCACTTTTAATATACAGTTTGCAGCTACGATATTTGGCAAAGAATAAGGAACCATAATTTTATTGTTTCTCCAATACATATAGATTGAATAGAAAATTCTTCAGTTTCTCAAGAGTCTGTAGCATCTAAGCTATTGATTAGGTTTTAATTAGGATATGCAGAGAACTCTACATATTGTCTATTAAATACCATTATGGGGAAAGGAGCTTAAGTTTCACAAATTCATGGGGATTTTGAGAGAGGGCCAGCTATATGTTCTTGTGGTGTTTCCTGCGCAGAGAGTTCTGATCTCTTCTTGCAGTGTTATCTCGGATTTGCTTGTTTGTTTTTAATTTATAAGTTGCTGATTTTACAGAATATGTTGTTACCTGGGTTTCCTGTTAGCTACTTCTTGCTGACTTGTGCTGCATGTGCTCTAGTTAAAAATTCATGCATATGTCTTTAGCTGAAACATCTGTCTTTCCCTGTGCACTATAGTATGCCCAGTGCATGATTTTTTGCTTGCTATATTTCAGCTGTTTCAAGAGATGACTCGGCAATTCCAAATTTCTAGTTTGAATCAGATTTTGGGAGTTGGTTTGTTGTTTGTTTCATAAATTTGTTTTGAATAAGATTGTGAAATACTCCCTAAAATGAAGAAAAATCCTCCAAAATTGGAATAAGTTCTTGTTTCTGCTACAATAAAGATGTAGAAATACAAATATTCTTGCTTTTAGAAACTGTTAGTGATTTGGCTTTTCTTATGCAATAGTGTAGGACCATTAATCCTCAAAAAACGTTCATTTGGTAACCACAATTCTAAGCATCTGTTTTGCTCCTATGGTATCACTAAATGGGTACCTTTTGTATACAGGGGAATAAAGGTCTGTCTAGTCACCAAACTCAGTTGTCACATACATCAGGAACAAATCCAGCAACTCGAGCGCCGCACAGCTTTCTTCAGAGTCTGATCATTTGTCTTAGCTTAACCAGCAGTGTAGGAGGAAGAGAAGAAAGTAAAAGCTGATGAGCAACAAAACTAAGAAGCTGCCCAGTTTGCAGCAGATTGCTGGCATTCTCCTTTTGCTAGTGTCTGGGGCTACCGCCCACCTGTGTTCCCCACCTGCACGGCAAGGCAAGCTGCAGCGTGCCCCAGGCTGACTAACAGCAGCACCAGCATATCTAGCTGCTTCTTCTCAGAATGGGGTTCAGCAGTAACCGCCTTTCATTTGATGGGACATTGATTTGGATCTCTGCCCTCCAGCCAACTGTCAACCTTCCCAAACCTGTTGGGAAATGTCTTATAAGAATCTGTACTCTTCTGTCAGTTTTGGTTAATGAACCATCAGATTCAGAAGTTGCTGATGTGAGAGAGATAGACAGCTGAAAAATTCTGGTGTTTGCATAAGCCAAGCTTTATTAGAAAAGCAAGCTCATGCAAAGTGAAAAAAACAACAACAAAAAAAATCTAAAACCAGTGAAATGAGAGGAACAGAAATATCACAAAGGAAGAAAAGCCTGAGCACAGATAACTGAAAGAGAGATATTAAAAGACAAAGAAACAATACAAAGCAATATAAAATAGAAAAAAATAGAATATAAATAAAGAGTAAAAGAGATTGTGAGCTACGATAAGAATTAAATATAGAAAAATTAACCCCCCAAAATTTTATAAAATAGAGGAAAGCATAAATAGGACAAATGAGTAAGCTCAAACTGGAGACAGACAGTAAATTTTGCTTATATAACACTCTATTTCACTTGTGCCAGGTTAAGAATTTGCAACAAATCTTATGTTGCTGAAGTGCTCAGCTTCCCCAGAATCTTTAAATTCTCAGTTTACCCACAATATGATTCTTTTAGTTTCTTAACTATGCAGTCTTAAAGTCTTTTATTTTCTAGCACCATAATAACTGTGAGCTATAAAATTCAAATATTTATAAAACTGCATCAAATATATAAACTTATTTTACATATCTTAGTTTTTATTTAAATAACCTACTTTCAAAAGAAATGTAATTTCATAAATTCCATGGATTAATTCGATAAAAAATTCTATAGATCTTTGGCATCTCCCTCGGTAGTTCCAAGTTCTGAAGAAGGCGCATTTATGTTTAGGAGTTTCGAGAACCATAATTCTGCTATATAAGTTTGAAAATTTTTATCAAAATTTACCAAAAAAGTAAGACAGAATCCATTCGTAGCTCATTTATCCCTATTTAGAGGCTTTCTTTCATTCTTTACGGGTGTATTACAGTTACTTACTTGGTAGAGTATGCTTGGTAAAAGTCTTTTCAATTAAAATGTAGATGCTTCTGATTTTGAAGCAGAATATGTCTGTGTCATCCCTAGGATCATCCTCCCAACCATAATGTCACCTTCCAGTCCCAGAGGTCTTGAATATTTGTTGCAGTGCAACACAAAATGAGAGAAAGAGAGAATTCAGTTTCCACTATCTTCACTTCCTTACAACATTTTAAAAGGAATACTCCTTGGAGTTGAGTTTATAGATGAAGAATGATAATGATAATTTTGGTAAATATTATCATTACTAAATTATTAAAGAAACTATGCAAAAGAGCTTTTATTTTTTTAATGTATTTATTTGTAATAGATTTCTTATTATGTATTTATTTGTTTGTTTCTTTGCTAGTTAAGACTATTGCATTCTGAATTGAGATCCTCAAGAGCCTTGGGTAAAAGGTCAGGTGAGCTATAGACCGAGGAACTGAGGAAGTTTCTAACATGAATAAAAGCAGGACTCTTGAATGTGGGAGGTCTCGACACTAACTTTTAGGTAATTCTATTGTAAATAGTTAAATTACAGATACTGAGCTAAGTCTCACTTTAGAGTTAGTGAACAGAAAAACCTCACTTCATGTAGTTAAAA